>SADC01001193.1:0-75484 GCA_004194705.1 Ditylenchus dipsaci
TTTTTATGCAATAATTTTGCCATAAAGGGACCAGAAAAGCAGTTTTAAAGGGATTATGGGCTGTATTGGAGGGGAAGGGAATAATACAGGGGCCACTTTTTTTAGCTGCTTTACCATGTTTTTCAACTCGGGCCGTGGCAAAAATAGACTCTATATGCATTTTATGATCAAGTGTACTTCTCGGAATCATGTCTAAGGTAAGTGCGTGCGCGCATCTCTAACTCTCAAGCCCCCTGCGCCCCCTCGGGGGGCTTGGAGTTGAGATGCGCACACACACACATTAGACACAATCACTCGAAAGCGACTCTGGATGCATGAAAAAACATGCATACCAGAGTTATTTATGCGGTAGGACCCAGTATTTAAAACTATGTTCAACATCTTTATTTTTTCGCCGAAGAGCATTTACCCTCGTTTACAAGGCCGGGCCAGAGGCCCAGCATCCAAAAATTCAGCTAGCACTCAAACAGTGCTAGGGCAAGGTCTAAACCCGCGGTTTCCACCCCGCTGATCCGCTTGGTCCATGAAAAGTACTCATACTTTATGCCTGCACCACAAGTTCCTGGGTTTGAAAGTACTCTTAGAGGCTTAAGGATCCCAACCATCTCGAGAAGTGGCCCCTGTATTATTCCCTTCCCCTCCCAATACAGCCCGCAATCCCATTTAAATTGCTTTTCTGGTCCTTTTATGGCGAAATTATTGTGTAAAAATGGTTTTTGACCATCCCTAAAAAAGTTGGTTTTGGGGGGGGGGGGGTATATGACAGTAGGTCGATTTTTAGGGGGGAGGGGGTGTATATTACAGTAGCGCTTTTGGGGGGGGGTATATTACAGTAGCGCCCAAATTTAATGAGAATGTTGATAAAAATGGTCTTAATAGTTTATATGTGCAGCTCAAGTGACTAAAACCCCATAAAATCATTCACACATAAGCACCACGTTGTTTCCTGATGCTAATAATTTTTGCGACGAAACGTCCCTTACGACGAAACGGCTTACGACGAAACGACTTCGCGATGAAACGGTTTTACGACGAAACGTCGCGTAGCCTACTACAGGGTGGCTCAAAAAAAAACGCGGCCACTTGAAAAAAATTGCGTACGCAGCTCCTTGCCACATCAATTTCCCCAGGAAAATCGATGGCAGTGGTTAAGCTACCTAGGAGCTTTGTGCTGTTTCTCTTTATCAAAGCCAGCATTGTTGAGGAGGTTTCCTAGGGCTTGCCACCCAAAAATCGGAAATCGACCGGGCAAGGGGTCCCCAAATGAGGGTGTCTAAATGAGATTGAGGGGTCCAAACGTCCCTTTTTGATAGGAGAGGGCCAAATGTCCCCTTTTAATAGGAGGGGCCAATGTCCCGTTTTATGTAGAGGGGGCCAAACGGTCGCGGGGGCCAAACGTCCGAGTCCGTCCTACACAGCCTTCAAAAATGAAGAGTGGATTCAGTCAGTGGCAGATGGGAATATTTTTCAATTTCAACGCCTAGTGGGGAGAAACTGACTCTCTTGACAGCGTACATTATCTATATACTTCCAAACTCATAATTTCTCAAAAACTTTTCGAACCTCATTCATGCTCCAACGTAGGACTGTCGCACTGAATCCACTCTTCATTTTTTGGAAATAATATGAAAAAGTATATGTATAACAGTATTTCACGTTATTAACTTTGGCATCGTGGGGTCAATTCTGACCCAGATTGATTTTTGACCGAATTGTGGCGATTGTACTTATCATTATATATTGATGTATATATTTTTTGTAGCATTTTTAATGCTTAATCCGTTAGTACCAATGATTACCACATTAGTTGACACTTTTCTAAAAATTTAGCTACTTTTTGAACGGTGATTTTTCTATTTCACTAAAATTGTTCGTAAAATGATTGGGTAATATGATTGGATAAATTGGGTAATAATTGGTTGCATCGGGTAAAGAATTAAAAATGAATTAAAAACGGCTGTACCTGAAAACACCCATCAAAAACATTAAATCTCCCGTCAAATTTTCAAAACTTCTCGTCCTACGTGTATACTTTTTATTTATTTTTTTGCATTAGCATGTAGCCTGAATCTCTAGTTTTGAAAAGCTATCGACTAGGTCAATACAATTTTTAAAAGTGGAGAGCAATCAATTTTAAAAAAAGGTGTAGTTTTGAAAAACTCAATTTTTCTCCCGTTTTTCAAAATTGTATCAAGTTAGTAAATAGCTTATCAGAAACTAGAGATTGAGGGCTACATGCTAATGCAATAAAAATAGAAAATTTGAAAAGTATACACTGAGAAGGCGAATTTTTAAAAATTTGACGGGAGATTTAATGATTTTGACGGGAGATTTAATGATTTGACGGGTGTTTTCGATTTGAGCCCCGCACCGGCATGCGATTAGTTTTTGGCCCAGAACTCTTTTTTATGGCTGCTCGTTGCAAGAGTTAACAGAGAGAACAGCCTTTCAACTAGGCTTGGCAACGGGACGGGAATTCCATGGGAATCCCGCAAATTCGATCCCGAAAATTTTGAAAATCCCGATCCCGAATCCCGCCGGTCCAAAAGCCAAATCCCAAATCACAATCCCGATCCCGAAAATTTTTAAAATCCCAATCCCGAATCCCGCCGGAACCCATGCTCGCCGGTTTCTCTCGGCACCATAAACATCTGTCGCCAGTAAGCAGCTCTTTAGTCATGCCAGAGACGTGTTTGAGTACAGAAGGGGACAACTTGATGCGAAAAAAGCCGAACAACTAATTTTCTAAAACAAAGCTCTAGAATATGTTAACTTTACTTATTGATTAAATTTATCCGTGTTGCAATTGTGTGTTAAAATAAATTCTTTGAATTATCTAATCGAATAAATTCATTAGCGGAAAATCCCGATCGGGATCCCGAAAATTTTGAAAATTCCGATCCCGAAAATTTTGAAAATTCCGATCCCGAATCCCGCCGGAACACAATCTGCCAAGCCTACTTTCAACACTGGCTGAGCTGGCGGGAATGGCTAGGATATTCGGTGCCAGTGTCTTCAGGCTTGGGTACGGTTTTGCATTGGCGCCGTGCGAAGACTCTATCCCCTTGAAGGCTTGTTTACTGACTACTGCCAAGAAGGCTTTAATATACTTAAATTTGAAGACATAAACTGCAAGCAAGAGATCAAAGTGAACACTTAACGGTTGTTAAAATGCAAAAAAAAATTGAAAAAAATTTGCTGCCTTCATTTGGTTAAGTAAAAATCACCTATGAATTTTATGTTGCCGGTGACGGCACAGGAACTCGGGTTTGAGTTTAAATAGGGTAAAGTTAAGGTAGAAATGGGGGGGGGGGGGGGGCCGATTCGTATTCACGCTTCTCGTATTTGATAAAACTCGTATTCGCAGAGCGTATTTGCAAAACTCGTATTCGCATTTTTTGACCCACTTTTTGTAGTCCACTATTTGGTGAGTTACCACTTATTCTGAAGCCAGTGAGATAAGCTACAAAATGAGTGATAAATTTCCCAAGAGCAGACTGCAAAAGTGGGTCAAAAACACAACGTCAAGAACACAACTTTGAATTCAGCGAATACGAGTTTTGTCAAATGCGAGAAGCGCGAATACGAATCGGCCCCCTCCCAGATAAGGTAATGTTAATATTTAAATAAGATTCAAAGTCAATTTTAATTTTAACATGACCTAATTTAAACTTTAACTTAACCTGGAAAAGTGAATAAGGGGTAAAGTTAAGGTTTATTTAAAGTTTATTTAAACATTAACTTTACCCAATTTAAACTTTACAATGTCCAGTCAAATTTTTCCTTTAAAATTTAAACTTTAAATAGGGTAAAGTCTTACTTTAAATTGGGTGAAGTTTGACTTTATTTAAACTTTATTTAAGGTTCAACACCCACTTTTAACTTTTTTCTCATATATTCATGTGAATATGCATTTTTTCATGTTTGTGATCGTTTTTGTGCGATGTAAATTTTAGGTAGAATATAGTGTTTGGCAGTGTCCATAGTTGGGGTCAGCATTTTTGTTGACCCTGAAATGTTGATACTGTCTTCAACAATCTTTCGTTCAATATTTTGTTGGCCCCAATGTTCACATTTTGATACCCCTTTTTCACACATTTTGAAACCAAAATGTCTGTTGACCTTTTCAGTAAAATGTTGCCCTCTACCCCCTGAAAAATGTTTTTTGTTTTTCGGAATTGTGTTCGGAATTGTTTTATTATATTAAACAATACACGTTAGCAAACCTCACAGGCATTAGTTTGCTCTTACAAAAAGACTCTGAGAATTTTTTGTCTTGGACCAAAGAGAATAAAAAAGGGTACTTATGCTGTTTGGGCCCGACCGTCATTTTTTTGACATTTTTGCACAAATTGTTGGGCCATTTTGTTGTGTGTCGTATTCATGTGTTATTTGTCTCTTTTTTCTGGTGCGTTGCTTTTTACCGCTACTGATTTTTCGGGTTTTCAGAAAATGGAAGAACCTTAGAACCCAAACAGCATAAGTACCGAAAAAAGTACCAAAGAAGCTAAATTGGTCCGATGAAACCTTCTGTGAATGGCTGCAGCACCTGTGACGTTGTATGAGTGCGAATCTTAAACTGTGTAATAAACCGTGTAATAAAAATTATTTATAATATCTCTAGTCTTAACATGAAAGAAAAAATCAAAAAAATGACGGCTGGGCCCAAACAGCATACAGTCGACGCTCTTTATAACGACTCGCTCTTTATAACGATCCGGAAAAAAAAACTATTTGGCCCTGAGCTAAGTCATTCAAGTCAAAACGACGCTCTTTATAACGACGCTCTCTATAACGACTCGGTTTAGCCGGTCCCTTGAGAGTCGTTATAGAGAGCTTCGACTGTAAGTACCTAAAAAAGTTTATTGTATTCTTGTAAACCACCCCCAGGTTACGTATAAAAGTGGTTGGCTAGACCCCGCGTGATAATCAAAATTTTGAGAAATAACTAATTGAAGTTTGAGATGTGTCCTTGACAATTTTAGTTTTTTTGCCTTGGGGACTAAGGCTAAACCAAAAAAGAATCGATCTTTGAAAACCAAAAGTTACCGTGCTTATTAAAGAGTCAAGAATCACGATTATACGAATGGTAGTCCCTTGAGGAAAATAATTTTTTTTAGAAAAGGATTCTACATTTCGAACTTCAATCTATTATTGCTCAAAATTTTGACTATTTATGCGGGTCTAGCCAACCACCAACCACAACCTGGGAGCACTCTACAAGAATACACTAGTTTTTTTTATTATTTTTCGTCTTCAGAATCACAACTTGGATACTTTCCTTGTTAGTAATTGCCCCAACCTACTCATTTTACCCCCGGTAAATCCCACTTTCACACAAGCTACAAAATCCCTGTTACATATTTTTTTGAATATAAGAGTGTTGAGATATGGCCTTTGAAAAAACTGGGTGTCCTCTAATTTGGTATCCTCATGGGTACCCTAAATGGGTATCTTCGAGAATCCGAAATTTTGAAAACTCAGCCGAAAGTAATTGAAAATCAGCTAACTTGTGCAAAATCATGTGCTGAACATGGTTTGATAATACCAAAACAGCAATTTCACTTGCCGGAACTCTAATCTGGATTAGTTTCATGCCCCGTGAGGTATCCAGGTGGTACTCAGGCTTTTGTATCTAAGTGAAGGTACTCAGGTGCTGGTACAAAGGAATGCCTCGGTATCGGTATCTAAGTGAAACTGCCTGCGCAATACCGTCGAACCTCGATATAACGAAACCTTTGATATAACGAACCCCTCGGCTCAATTTGGTTGGATTTGACTAAAACATAATCCAGTTGACCCTTGATGTAACGAACGCTCGATACAACGAAACCTTCGATATAACGAACATTTTTTCAAAATTTTGCAGACGAACATACCCTTGGTACAACGAAGCCTTCTATATGACTAACATTTTTCGAAAATGTTGCATAGAAAAGTGTCAATGCAACTAAACTTTCGAACTAAAGAGTGAGAGCACATTAGAAAGGGCGGTAATTAGAGGAAATACCGCATTGATGATAGAACGACATGCATTTACTTGCGCAATATTAGACGAATGCAGTAAAACCTCGATACAACAAACCCTTTATTTAGTTTTGGTTGCAATACCTCGATATAACGAACCTTCGATATAACAAACATTTTTTCCGTCCCCTAGAGGGTTCGTTATATCGAGATTCGACTGTAGTAGCCAAGGTATTGGTACCCAATGCTCAGGTGTTTTAAGACAATGGAGATATCTGGATATGAATGGATACTTCTGATCAATAGATACCCCGGCTGATAGATGGAAATAAGGAAGTTAAATGTTTTGGTCCAATGAATCCATATGAGGATTAAAGTGGTGAGTCTGCATGTCCACCCGGGACGAATTTTTTTCTTATGCTCTGCTTCAAAAATCTTTTTTTGTGCACTATTCCGATAATCTAAAAACAGTTTGGAGGTACAGTAGCGGCCAAAAAAATGCACCAAGGGTGTAATTTTTAAAAATTGTATGTCTTGCAGTGATTTTTTTCACATTATCAAAAAACGAGTAGAGCCATTTTGTAGCATTTTTAATGCTCTTTCAAATGCGCTAGAGATTCCTGCGCAAATATAATTCGATAAACTCTAAAAAGTCGTTTTTATGCCATGACTTCGATTTTCAGCGGCCAAAAAAATGCACCAAATGACATTATATCTGTTTTCTTCCTTGTTTTTATTTACTTCGTTTCTATTTTTGTACTTTTTGTAAGCCCTCTTCCTTAGCTACAATTAGGTAGGTAAAACTTATTTTTTGATTATTCTAGGAAAATTTATGACCATCAACATAAAAGCGTCGATTTCTAGTCAAAATAAAGAAAAATCTAAGGAAAATGACTGTTTGGCCACATAAATAATAGCTTTTCTCAATACTTGTCGATGAAAAGATGACATCTATTGCACTATTCGAAAGCTCTTTGATTTATCTACAAAATAACATGTCAAAAAAGCCCCTGTTTTTGCTTTATTTTTAGCCTTTTTGTCTTGTCTAAATTCAACCGTCTGTTTCTCAGCCCTGTATTTTTATAAAACAATAGTCGACATGTTATTTTGTAGATAAATCAAAGAGCTTTCGAATAGTGCAATAGATGTCATCTTTTCATCGACAAGTATTGAGAAAAGCTATTATTTATGTGGCCAAACAGTCATTTTCCTTAGATTTTTCTTTATTTTGACTAGAAATCGACGCTTTTATGTTGATGGTCATAAATTTTCCTAGAATAATCAAAAAAATAAGTTTTACCTACCTAATTGTAGCTAAGGAAGAGGGCTTACAAAAAGTACAAAAATAGAAACGAAGTAAATAAAAACAAGGAAGAAAACAGATATAATGTCATTTGGTGCATTTTTTTGGCCGCTGAAAATCGAAGTCATGGCATAAAAACGACTTTTTAGAGTTTATCGAATTATATTTGCGCAGGAATCTCTAGCGCATTTGAAAGAGCATTAAAAATGCTACAAAATGGCTCTACTCGTTTTTTGATAATGTGAAAAAAATCACTGCAAGACATACAATTTTTAAAAATTACACCCTTGGTGCATTTTTTTTTGGCCGCTACTGTAGAAAACTGTCGTTTGATTAAATTTAACAAAACTAAAAAAATAACATACAAAATAGCATTTTTACTATTATAAAGCCTTCTTAAAAGTGCTCAGATCAGTGAAAATAACAAGTTTTTAGAAACCGGAAAAAACAAAAAATCGCAGCAAATGGACGAACACTTGGTTTGGATTAAGCAATAGAATTAAAGCTGAATTACAGACAAACATGCTAAATTATAGGAGTTTTTTACAAAACAAAAAGACTAATTTCAAACAAAAATCGGATCAGCCATACTTGGACTACTACGATCATTCGGACTGTAGTAGTCAGCCAGTTGCTGTAAGAAATTAAAAAAAGTAGGGCATGACCTCGATATAAACGCCACCTGCTGGCCGGTCCCAAGGGGTGGCGTCATATCGAGGTTCGACTGTAGTACCTAAGTATTATTAACCACAATAATAGTAATTACTAACTAGTAGCACAAAAAATATCTCATAAGAAAAAAGAAGAAGAAAAGTACAGTTAAGTATCTGGCCACCTTACACAGCCCTTTTTTGGCCCCTTTTTACCGATACCCTTTTTACAGCCCTTTTTACGCAGTAACACTAACTATTATTTTTTATAGTGCTACTTGAACTTGAATTGCTTTCTAATCATGACAAAATAAATAACTTTTTGTAGAAACTGCAGAAACAATCGTACTGGTATATAGCCCATGCATAACCCCATTATTTAAAACGACGTGGCAGCCTAGTATGTAGGCTGTGGTGGTGCATCACTGACACAATAGTTCGGTTCTGCCTGGCAACCGACCTACTTTTTGAAGCTTGAATTGGGTAAAATCCAAGTTTAAATTGGGTAAAGTTAAACTTTAAACCGGGTAGAAACCATGTTTAAATAGGGTAAAATTAAACTTTAATTAAGGTAAAAGTAAAGTTTAATTAGAATAAAGTTAAAGTTTAAAGTGGGTAAGGTTAAACGTTAAATAGGGTCATGTTAAGGTACTAGGTTGTCGTTTTTAAAGTTAAATAGTTGCTCGAATTAAAGTTTAACATGACCCAATTTAAACTCAAACCCGAGTTCCTGTGGGTGCGGACCGAAAAATACCTGCACCGGCACTGGCAGGTGCCGTTGCAGGTCGGTGCCGCACCGGTGCCGGTGCGGCACCGGAGCTGTTACATCACTGACGCACACCCACATACCGCAGACACAAATCACTCGAAAGTGACTCTGGATGCATGAAAAAGGATGCAAACCAGATTTATTTATGCGGTAGGCCCCAGTATTCAAAACTATGTTCAACATCTTCTTGTTAGTGGGCCCTGTGTGATTAGTGGCCCCCTTTTATTCCCTTTCCCTCCCAATACAGCCCTTATTCCTTTTTAAATTCAAAAGGCGCCAATTTAAAATTTTTAAATTTGACTAAAAAACCATGATAAAAAACCCACTTGTGAATCGAAAATTCTTTTTTCTCAGAATCGAAAAAAACAGCCGGCTTTTTCATGAAATCGAGGTCGAGAAACACGAATATGAGGTTATCTCCTCCACCCGAGCACTCCCCGGACGGGGGGGATATCTATACTCAAGCCACAATTCGACCACAAAATCCCACAAAAACGAGTGGCTTCTGGACGAAAATTCAGGTGGCTGTGGCTTGGTTTCGTAATTTTCTTAAAATTTTATAGGGTATTATTTTCTGCAAATAAAAATAATACTGCATAGAGCGCAAAAGTGTGCATCAGACACAAGCTTTAGATCACAGGTGAGACCGCGTTTCCCTCTTTTAGAGAGGATTGAAGAAGTAGCATGGCAGCCTGGTCATAGGTTAGACACTTCTGGTTCAATTTCACTGGGTGTGAAATCATCGCAATTATTTGAAAATTCAAATAACGTTATTATAAAAAAAAGTCTGGCCAAAGTCTTGGCTGTATTTTCGTGCGCAACTTGCACAGATGTTTTGTTTAAATATTTCTTTACAGCCCAATAAAATCGAGCCAGAAACGTCCAACCTATGACCAGGCTGCCATACTACTTCGGTCTTTACAAAATGACAATTTTTTACAGTAGTAACGAAAACAGCCAATGCTGATCTAGCTTTTTAGTGTAATCTATTGTTCGTACTAATTTGTAATAGTTTTTTTTGTAAACCAATAAAAATAAATATGGCAAATTTATTAGTACTGTGTGCACCCACAAACATAACAAACAAAAGAAGTGTTTCAATTATTCTTTTACAGAAAACAGCGAAAAATTATTGCACTTATCTACTTTTTCGCTATTTACCCAAAGGAATGTAAAATATATAGGCAAGTTGTTCAAAATTATGGCTATCCACACTTGCATTTCTTGACCCCCCTGTCCTGGCGTTGTCTCTGTTTGGCGTCTAGTCGAACTCCTCCTTGAGATTGTTGAGCATTTGGGGCATTGTGCTGAGGAGATCTAAGCTTAGCTTCTAACACAAGTTCTGTTACACAGTTGAACATCTTAAGTTAGATATTTTTTATGGAAAGCTGAGAAGTGCTAACGAACCTGTTCAACATTGAGATTCTCCTTGGCTGAGGTCTCAAAAAGTTTATTCTCATGGAGTCTGCAAACCGTTTGCCATCATTCTCTAACACTACTCTCCGTTCGGGCTCATCTATCTTGTTTCCGACTGAAATTTTTGCATTAGAGATACAGTAGCGGACAAAAATAATGTAACACCTGTACAAAAATCTAAGTTTTGGTAAAGTTCTAGTATCTCCTGGCAAAATTTTGTCCGGCAAAAACATTTTAAGTGTATTTTTAAGCAAGGAACATGATTCTGCAAAAAAAATTCATTCTTGAGGGCACAATTTCATTCTACAGCCACTTTTTCACGACTAGTCCATTTTTGGGCCGGACAAAAGTAATGTAACACCTTTGATTTTTTAAGGTAGTACTTCGTAGCATAACCATTTGCATCAATAACAGCTTCACAATGTAAGCCCTGAATCTTGGCTGCAATTTGGTGGGTCAAACTCTTCTTTTTGATTATTCCGAAAAAAGTTATGCCCATCAACAAAAAAGTGTCAATTTCTAGTCAAAATAAAGGAAAATCTAAGAAAAATGACTGTTTAGCCATATAAATAATAGCTTTTCTCAAAAAAATGTCGATGAAAAGATAACATCCATTGCACCATTCGAAAGCTCTTTGATTTCTCCACAAAATGACATGTCGACAGTTTTTTTAGAAAAATACAGGGCTGAGAAACGGACGGTTGTATTCAGACAAGACAAAAAAAGGCTAAAAAAAGGCAAAAAGAGAGGTTTTTTACCTTTTTTAACTTCAACCGTCCGTTTCTCAGCCCTGTATTTTTCTAAAAAAAACTGTCGACATGTCATTTTGTGGAGAAATCAAAGAGCTTTCGAATGGTGCAATGGATGTTATCTTTTCATCGACATTTTTTTGAGAAAAGCTATTATTTATATGGCTAAACAGTCATTTTTCTTAGATTTTCCTTTATTTTGACTAGAAATTGACACTTTTTTGTTGATGGGCATAACTTTTTTCGGAATAATCAAAAAGAAGAGTTTGACCCACCAAATTGCAGCCAAGATTCAGGGCTTACATTGTGAAGCTGTTATTGATGCAAATGGTTATGCTACGAAGTACTACCTTAAAAAATCAAAGGTGTTACATTACTTTTGTCCGGCCCAAAAATGGACTAGTCGTGAAAAAGTGGCTGTAGAATGAAATTGTGCCTCAAGAATGAATTTTTTTTGCAGAATCATGTTCCTTGCTTAAAAATACACTTAAAATGTTTTTGCCGGACAAAATTTTGCCAGGAGATACTAGAACTTTACCAAAACTTAGATTTTTGTACAGGTGTTACATTATTTTTGTCCGCTACTGTACTTATAAAATTATTGTGCTGCGAAAAATTGTTTACAGATATTTACAGATCTTCTGTTTTGTGCACAGAACATTAAAAATGGGTTCAGGAAAAGGTAAAAACTGGATTCGAAAAGGGTTTTACTTAAATCTAGTACCAAATAGTTAATTATACTACCAAAATTTGACTTGTATAAAAAATATTTTTTTTCAATTGGAGTTTTTTTTCGTTGATACATAAGCGTGTAGCCCTGAATCTCAACTTTCTAATAAGGTTCAAATTCCCGAAAAAGTATTTTAAAAATCTAAAGATTTCGGTGTTTCAATAAAGTTACTTTTTCGATTAAATCAAATGTTGTGCCTTGACTCCATTGTGCCTTGACTCCATTGTGCCTTGACTCCACAATACATAAAAAAAACAATCCCAGTAATTCTTTTGCCAGAATAGTGCGAAGTCGAGGTGAAAGGCTTTCGATTGGTGAATATCGAGCATATGCTCGGCCTACAGTCGACCCTCGAAATAGAACCCACATTAACTGTAAGTTAACTGTACGGCCACAGTTAACGGTTAAAATATGTCGAGCATATGCTTTAAATCAATCTGCTCGAGCATTTTCACAACTCTAGTCTGAACCAACCAATCCACTTGGATAAAAAATGCAATTTTTTACTTTTTTGGGTTCCAAACCCTGTTTTCTGGACTAACCAAGGCATGCTAAAGATTGTTTGATAGGGGTAAAATGCCGTTTTCTAGGGTATTTTTTTGAGTTTTGGTGAAATCAATTATTTCAGCATACTCAAAAAGCACTCTACAAAACGGTATTTTACCACTATCAAACCATGGTCAGCATGCCCGAGTAAGGCCAGAAAAAATGGTTTGAAACCAAGGCATTTTTCAACAAAAACAACAGGGAAGACCAAGGCAAAAAACGTGGGCACCTAAAGGTGAATAGGGCCAAACCATGAATAAGGTCATTCAAAGTTCTAAAAACACCTCGATACCCCCTATCATAGTTTTTCATAGCTGACCCTTGGGCCGTGGGTCATTCCTAAAAATTTTGTTGGCTTTCAGAGCTGGGGATCCAGATTCATAAGGAACTTAGGTACGCTCTGCAACAATACGCGCATAATTTTTTTTACCGAAATTACCCCAGATCACAGTCAGGGTCCCTCCCTTGTTATACAAATTTGTCGTTTTACTGATATTGAAAAAATTTTCATATGTTTAAGTTCCACTACTGTATAAAATAAACTTTCCCACTATCGGATATAAAAAATAAAATTTCAGAAACGGACGCAGCACCTTCATAGTGGCCAAGCTATAAAATTAACCTAAAATTTTCTGGACATTGTCACAATTGGACTCAATTTCATGTAGCCACCGCTTCACATTGCTGAATGATTCTCCACTTGTCACGTCATACACTACTAAATTAAAAAATAATACTTGTAAGCCATATTCGCAGAACTTGTTGTAGCCAAGTATATATTCCTGTGGTGTGCAAAATACTCTTTTACAAGGTTGATTGGCGCCTTTCAGGCGCCTCGATGCAAAAGCAATGAAGTGAATGTCGCTCAAGAGTCATCTGGTATTTAAATCGTACCACCAGTGCCAAGATTTTTCTTTTTAGCCACCGGCGTCGTCACTCATTTGGCATGCTTACAAAAATGCTCTTTAATCGGCCGGACTTCGGTATGTGGTACCGGCTCAAAATGACCGTAAATAATGTTCTAACGGGTGGTCCAAAAGTTCTGTTACAAACTTTGAGACCAATTATTTATTGTGTTATCTTATCGTTTGATAAGATTTTGATACCATCTTGTAGCCCGGAATCTCTTCTTTCAAATGGCATATTGCTTTTAGCTTGACTATTTTGGATAAGTCACCATTTGGCTCCAAACACTTGCCTGGTCATTTTGAGAAGGTTACCAACGTTTTCATCACTTTAACTGGTCAAATGTTTTATTGAATTTTAAATGTCACTGCAACATTTTATCACCATGTTGTAGCGCAGCTCAATAGCTACAAAACCATATTACAGAATGCTTTTTGAAGATCTGAGTGTTGAGATATGGCATTTTGGAAAAAATCAATTTCTTGAAAAAATGACCAAAATGAAAGTTTTTGCCAATTTTTCGGATTTTGGTTATTTTTTAAGAAATTGATTTTTTCCAAAATGCCATATCTCAACACTCAGATCTTCAAAAAGCATTCTGTAATATGGGTTTTGTAGCTATTGAGCTGCGCTACAACATGGTGACAAAATTTTGTAGTGACGCTTAAAATTCAACAAAACATTTGACCAGTTAAAGTGATGAAAACGTTGGTAACCTTCTCAAAATGACCAGGCAAGTGTTTGAAGCCAAATGGTGACTTATCCAAAATAGTCAAGCTAAAAGCAATATGCCATTTGAAAGAAGAGATTCAGGGCTACAAGATGGTATCAAAATCTTATCAAACGATAAGATAACACAATAAATAATTGGTCTCAAAGTTTGTAACAGAACTTTTGGACCACCCGTTAAAGCCGTTTTAACCGTTAAAAACGATAGAAAATGCATATAAACGATTCGGAAACCACTTTTTAGGTAAAATTTTTTTGACTAAAATTTGACTTTTGCCTTGGGGGACCAAGGTAAACCAACCTGAAGGGGTATCCAGATACCCTAAAAAGATCAGAACCACAGTGCTTAAGGGTATTCTACTCCGTTTTGTTCACTGGAGCTGGGCAAAAAGAGTCTTTAATGCATTTATGATCAATAGTGTTGCTCGGAATCATGTCTAAGGTAAGTGAGTGCGCGCATCTCTAACCCATCAAGCCCCTGCGCCCCCTTCGGGGGCGCAGGGGGCTTGATGGCTTGGGGTTGAGATGCGCACACCCACATACCTTAGACACAAATCACTCGAAAGTGACTGTGGTAAAAAATGTATGCATACCAGAGTTTATTTATGCGGTAGGCCCCAGTCAACAAAACTATGTTCAAATCCCATCTTTTTTGGTATCTGGGTACCCTCCAGACTTAAATTACCTTGGTCCCCCAAGGCAAAAAGCTAAATTTTAGTCAAAAAATTTACCTGAAAATTGCTTTCCCAATCGTTTTTATGCCTTTTATATTGTTTTTAGCGGTTTAAAATACCGTTAATACCGTAGTTTAGCCCGTTAATCTCATAACTTACTGATATGGACAAAAAAGAGACAACAGACATTTAAACTAAAAAGCGGACCTTATTGTTTGGTTTGGGGGAGCACCCTTTTGCACCATATATTTCACCATAAATTTTTATATGTTAATCGTGACAATCATAGCAATTATGATAATTCTTATTAGTAATTATAAAAATCGTGCTGATCAAGGTGATTATCAATTTAATCACCATAATCAACTTGATCATTATTTAAAAAGATGGCAAAAAGTGGTGCCTCCCAACCTTCTTCCAACCGAATCAGAACCAAAAAAAGCCGTTTTTTCGGCCGCTATTCTTTCCGCCACCGAATTGTAGCCCTACTGAAATTGGGGTATTAATTGAGTAAATACAGTGTATATGCATATGCATATATATGGCTACAATCAAGTCAAACTAATTGATGACTAACCAATAACACCATGAGTGCCTCGGTAATAACTAAATTCAAGTATTAAAGTTTGGTAAAAAATCTTTAATAAAATATTTACGTGGAAGTTATTGTGCGAAAGCGTTCCTGTCCAGCTGTGTCTGCAAGACAATAACTTACACTTCTGGCTGATTTAAAAAAAAATACCCCAAATCTGAAGCTTGATCTTCTGACCTCTGATAGAAATTGTGCGGATTTTGAAGTCAACCCCAATTGTAGTGATATAGTTGGCTGTAAAAAAGATAAAATAAAAGGTTGCTTTGCTTATAAAAAAATATATCTTAAAAGCAATTTTTTTGTAAAATTCAACCTAAAGTCCCCAATGAAGAATTTTTGATATGCCAGATTGTTGCATATACATCCTATTTACGATACGATGAACAAGATGACACGCTTAAAATTTCTGATTTTTTCACTTCATTTCAAGAGTTACTGCAAACTTTTGACTATTTAGTAGCACTATTCATAACAATCACACAAAGCGTTATATGCCATTTGAAAGCCCAAATGATAGGATTTTAAATGGTGTATTACAGGCCTCGTTGATGATTGCTAAAGGCGGATAAACAATAGCATTTTTGAAAAAATGAATTTTCAGAAACTGACTTTTCGTACTTCAAGCAAATTGTACAAAATAACAAAGCTTATAAATCCGGTTTCAGAATTTTAGTTTTACTTTGTAGGATTATTTTTCATTTTCGGCCTTTGTCTAACCTCATTCACTAAAAAAATTATCAATTAAAAGCTAATAAACCGGGTTTTTGATAGCATAACTTTTTTAGTATTTTAATAGAAAATTTTGAGGAAAAAGGACTTTTATGACAAAAAGGCAGCTTCTAAAAAGCCCTTTTTTCATGATTACCACGGTTTATCCATGAGTCATCACTAAAGGCGCATTCACAATGAGGAGTCTGTTTGCGGATGCTTAAACAGACTACTCACTAAGAATCTCGGAAACAGAATCCTCCCTTTTTTCATTGTTTTTCCAAAGTTATTCAGTTGCTGCGGTTTTTTTTCAGTTTCCAGTTGCTTATCTAGTTTCTAACGTCATATAGTTGAGGTTTAGTGCTACCAAATGAGCCATTGATTAATGGCTCATTTATAAACGCTGTCGTTGTCGTTGGAAAAAATGTTTTATGAAGGCACTTTTACGCCAACGACGACTTATTTATAAAAAAATCCAACGACAGCGCCAACGACAACGAAAATTTTTCTTCCAAAGTAGACAAATTTTGCATTTTAAGTCAGAATTTTAAGACTTAACTATATTCTCCACACGTTTTCCCTTGAAATCTCGTCTGAGAATGCGAAATTTGTCCAATTTTGAATGAAAAATTTCGTTGTCCTTGGCGTCGTCGTTGGCGTTGTCGTTGGATTTTTTATAAATAGGTCGTCGTTGTCGTCGTCGCTGGCGAAAAAAAGGGTTTTATAAAAAAAAATATTCCAACGACAACGTTTATGAATGAGCCATAAGTAAATATTGCTTCAACATTTCAGATAAAGTTTTAAGAATCCGCCTAAGAATTCTAACTCGAAATCGAGTGCGGATGCTTAGGCGGATTGTTTTTTTTTATCTCAATTTTTTAAAAGGCTCAAATTGTTTTACCCCGCCAAATTACTGATTTACCCGCCAAATTATTTTTTTACCCCGCCAAATTTGAATTTTGAGCAAAATACTCGTTTACCCCGCCAAATTACTGATTTACCCCGCCAAATTTGAATTTACCCCGCCAAATTTGAATTTTCGGTGAAATACTGCAGTAAATTTTGCGGGAATTCAGATTTTATAGTCAAAAATGACTTGGATCGCTCAAAATCCCACCCCCGAGTGGCCAGAAGCCCCTGAAAGTTGGTTTTTTGGGGTTTACTAAAGGGGGGGGGTAAACTTTTTGCGAAAAATCGATTGAGCGGATCAGATTTTGGGTCCGACGGGCTCAATCGCTCAGGATTCCACCCTGAACCATTCTCAACCATCTTAAACCACCCTAAACCATCCCAAACTGCTCCAGACCAGTATCTAACTACCCTAAATCAGTGATTAGGGTGGTTTAAGATGGTTGAGAATGGTTCAGGGTGAAATTCTGAGCAATTCAGCCGATCGGACTGGAAATCTGATCCGCTCAATCGATTTTTCGCAAAAAGTTTACCCCCTTTAGTAAACCCCCAAAAAACCAACTTTCAGGGGCTTCTGGCCACTCGGGGTGGGATTTTGAGCGATCCAAGTCATTTTTGACTATAAAATCTGAATTCCCGCAAAATTTACTGCAGTATTTCACCGAAAATTCAAATTTGGCGGGGTAAATTCAAATTTGGCGGGGTAAATCAGTAATTTGGCGGGGTAAACGAGTATTTTGCTCAAAATTCAAATTTGGCGGGGTAAAAAAATAATTTGGCGGGGTAAATCAGTAATTTGGCGGGTAAATTAGTTACAGCCTTTTTTAAAAAACATCTATTTTATCAATAGTTCAAAAATCGAGTGAGCAAATCAGAAATTTTAAGCTTGCCATCGTGTTAAGCTGTCATAATTAGGATACAATGCAATAAATGTAGCATACAAAAAATTGTGATTGGGAACTTAATAAAGGTCCAAAATTTTAAAAAAGTCGAATTTTAGGGTGTTATTAAAGTTATCCAATCGGCTGGTCAATTGTAAATCGATCAATTGGCCATTCAAAGATCATAGAAATCATCTATTTTTGATTGATTTGTTTTCCTTGCTGTTAAGATATGATAACGTGGAAAAGCACAATGGAAACATTAATAACCTTTTTTGAATATTTCAATAGTTAAAAACATCACAAAATGTCTTCTAATAGAGTTTTTGTGGGAGGCTTAAATGAGTTGATAACTGATGATGACCTACGCCAATTTTTTCGTAGATGTCCCAGAATTAAAGAGGTCTTTCGTAGAGTTGACTATGCATTTGTGGTGAGTTCAAAAAACTTGCTATAAATCGCTAAATATCATTTTTTGCAGGACTTTGAGGATGTAAATGGAGCAGAAATAGCTATTCGTGAGCTGCACAATACTGTTTTGCGCGGTTGTACAGTCTCAATCACCCCTGCTTTATACAATAGAGGGGCCGAAGTAGATGTTACCAGCAATTATGATAAAAGGGCCGTTAGCACAGGTCCTTTTAAGTCACGCTTTGTTGAAAAACCAAGTAACCCGGTTCCTCTAAGAAGTTTTATCTATTCATCCCACTCTAGAAGAAATATCTCCCCTCTTCCACCAAGTTTGTATTTTCTGCTTATATTGACCTCTAAAGTCAGTCATTTTAGGGAACAGAACTAGCAGCAAATTTGGTTCCAAAAGTCCACAGCAAACTGGTCTAGCTGTTAAATTGGAAACTTCCTCACCGACACGGCCATCTACGGATGCAGCCACACAACATGTGGATCAGATATTGCTAGGTACAAAGCTGTAACTTTTGTGTTGATCACTCTAAGATACTCCTGATTACGCTAACCTTCATTTCAAAAAATGTACTCTTACTATACACACAAACTTTTAGATGGTAACGTCATTCCAAAACCTCCTGCAGAAAATGCTGAGAGAATCGGGCCTTCTGAACGTGCAAAGCGCCCTAAAGTTACTTCACATCCAAAATTGGTGAAACAAGGGACACCCGTAGAGCAACTAACACTGTCGTGTAAGCTTTTTTTGACAATAATATTTAGTATTTTTAATTAATTTTTAGAAATCCAAGCAGATTTGAAATAAAGGGTTGCTTTAGTGACTGTGCACTTGTAGTCGAGGAAAAGGTTTTGCATGCTAACAAAAGTGTAAGGTTACTCATTTTTGAAATTCTTAATTTTTCGCAAGACCTATTTAGCTGTTGTCAATCTACTCTGCCAAACTCCACTCCTTATTCACTTCGACCAAGTCAAGTGAAATCACTCTAAGTGAGGACATTGGCTTAGAAGAATTTCTTGTCCTGCTAGATTTTATCTACCCTTCCAGCAAGCAAGTCACAGGTTTGCTATATCTTTTTTGATTTAGCAAGTAATATGCTGAAAATTTAAGCAGCTAATTTGGAATGTCTTCTCAGTGTAGCTAACAAATTAGAGGTTTCGAGTGTCATTGCACAGTGTGAACTATATATGAGCAATGAAGCAGCATGTACCCTCACTTTGACTAAGAAGATTTACTTAGCCCAGCTATATGGTCTGCACAGCTTACAGGTAGGTTTTTCGAGAGAAATAATCTATAATTACAGTCGACGCTCTTACTTAAGACACCCCCACTTAGGACAGAAGTTCGTTCCCACCTCGAGTCCGACACTTTTTTAGCTCTATTTTTTAAAATTTTTTATAGTTCTGTTTTGACAGTCTGGTCCCAAATATCGCAGGGATTCCGATTTTCCCGATCGTTTTCTAAAAACCCTAAATTTTTGTGCTCTGTAAAAGCAAAAGCTTTTATTTAGGACAGGCTATATCGAAAATACCTGTTTTTAAATAGAGTTTTGGCTTTTTTAGAGCAAAAACATTGGGATTTTAGAAAACGATCCGCAAAATCAGAATCCTTGCAATATTTGGGACCAGACTGTCAAAATAAAACTAGCAAAGTTATTAAAAACTTAAGGTAAAAAAATGGGTCAAACCCGGTAAGCGGGCCGGTCCCTTGGCTGTCCTAAGTATGAAAGCGTCGACTGCATATGATTTTATAGGCGAACTGCATAAACCAGTGCAACTCCATTGAAAAACTCAAATTGCTGAAGACTGAAGAAGAATATGAGCTACTTGATGGCAACACCATGAGACTTTTAATTGAGAACGCTACCGCCGATTAGTAAAAGCAACTTGATTTACCCCAATTTTAAGATTCTACAAATATCAAAAATAAATAACGTCGAGTCCCGCTAACCCGGCACCCAAAAAGTTCGTTCCCGCCTTGGGTCCGACACTTTTTTAAACCCAATTTTCGAAGTATTTTTTCAATTGTGTTTTTACAGTCTGATAGGAAATATCGTGAGGATTCCGATTTTGCCGATCGTTTTTCAAAAACCCAATATTTTTGGCTCTAAAAGACCAAAACCCGCTAACCCGGCACCCTTTTTAAAAATATGGTGCCGGGTTAGCGGGGTTTTGGTCTTTTAGAGCCAAAAATATTAGGTTTTTGAAAAACGATCGGCAAAATCGGAATCCTCACGATATTTGCTATCAGACTGTAAAAACACAATTGAAAAAATACTTCGAAAATTGGGTTAAAAAAAAGTGTCGGACCCAAGGCGGGAACGAACTTTTTGGGGTGCCGGGTTAGCGGGACTCGACTGTATAAGTATTTTGACCAACCTGAAAAAGTGTTATCTGCAAACCGTAGCAATAAACTGCTTTTGCCAACACCTAAAAATTTATTCAGCATTTGTAAAAAAAATAATTAAATCAGTACCACTATCACCAATTATCAACAGTTTGAAGAGGTGATCATAGTCTCGAGGTCCAGAGGCAGTCATGCGGTTAGGCTAAGTAGATTAGAGAAACAAAAAGAAACAAACAAAATAGCCCAAGTCGATTATTGTAGTTATTTCGAATAGCTAAAATTTTGTCAAACATTTAATATATGATATATTCTTAATATTAAATGAAAAAAATTATTCTCTAATAAATAGTCAAAAAATTTGCATTTTGACTCAAACATGGATCAAAGGGAGTTCATTATTGGAATAATCCAGCTCTGACTCCAACTCTGAGTTCTTGAAGGATAAATACTTTTTTGCCTTCTTCTGGTCCTTCCAGAGGGCCAAAGTTGGAGCCAAAAATCATGACATCCTGAAGCCAGAGATAAATTTCTCTATAAATTTCTAAATTTCGGTACGCTGTAGCTCAAAGAGAAGGGTTGGCTGTTGAGGATTCGAGAAGTATCGACTAGTTTTTGATGCATTGGAAAGTTTTCACCAGCTGCATTTCAAAAAGCCAGACTATTGTTTTTATTAAAAAAATCTATTAAAATTTGCGCTTGTGCAAAAGTAGGCTAGATTCGCAATAGATAACCGAATTTTTGTTCTCAAAAGCAAAGTTAAACAAAATAAACAACTATAAGCACCAACAAAATTATTACAAAATTCCAATATTTCATTTTAAAAATAATACTAAGGATGACAAATTCAGCACAAATCAAGCATTGAACAAATTCGCGGTATTTATGTTGTTCTTGTGCAGAAAAAGGCTGTTTGACACACGGCGCACATAATTACACTCTTTTAAACATGCATTTATTTTTTCAATCAAAAACAACTTTGAAATTCCCACTAATTTATTTATCTGGCACACCAATGCATTGTTTTTGAACCAACTGAAATTTTGGACTGTAACGTGATTTTGTGAAGCACTAAGTTGGTAGTGAGGGTCTTTGGAAATATGTTGTTCGGGTGTATTGATTAGCTGATCATAAGACTAGTCCGCTACTACTGGCATGACCAGTAGCGCTAGGCCACTAGGCCCAGCAAGCCAGTCGCCACACGTCGACTTCATCTGTGGCTGGTTTGCAGGCTGTGCTGAAACATGTATTTTGTATCCGCTGGTAAGAGAATCTGATTTGTATGTTAATAATAGCAATTTTTAGGTAAAATTAACTTTTCGTCAGCAATTGCATGGAGTTGTGCTCAAAGAAGCCTTTTCTCAGGTATTTTTATATTGGCACTTATGCACTTCGGGTTGGGGGGGGGGTCTTTGTTAGGGTCCCATTTGGTATCGCGACATTTCATGTCGCGACATTTCGTATCGTGACATTTCATATCGCATCTTTCATGGGATCTGAAAGGTATTTTTTTAAAAAACTTTTTCAGTCAGAATTGTTTTTAACGCTTTTAAACTCTTTTCCTTCAACTTCTATGTCTATTTTATGGAAAAATGACTAAAATGCAAGTTTTCCTAATTTTTTGGAATTCAATCATTTTTTCAAGAAATTTATTTTTTTCCAAAAAGCCATATCTCAACATTGGGATCTTTAAAAACCATTTTGTAACATAGGTTTTGTAGCTCTTGAGCTGCGCTACAATATGATGCTAAAAATTTATTGTAACCTTTGAAATTTTATTTAAATTTCTATCAGTTAAATTCTATCAGTATTCAAATACGTATTCGTTACTTCAACTGATAGAAATTCTTAGCATCATATTGTAGCGCAGCTCAAGAGCTACAAAACCTTTACAAAATACCGTTACAAGATATTTTTTGAAGATCCTAATGTTGAGATATGGCTTTTCGGAAAAAATCAATTTCTTGAAAAAAATGACTACCCTTTACACTGATACCCTTTACACTGATTACACTTTTCAGATTTTGGTTGAGCACCCAAAAATTTCAAAATCGACCTCAAAATTTTTCGATTTTTTAGAAGTTGAAAAATAACTCCCATGGGGACTTAATACAGTAAATACGGTAGATTCCAAAAAATTAGGAAAAAAGCTCATTCTTTATTGATATGAGAAAAGTGTTTAAACATCTCCTATGTTACTTTTTTACGCTTAAAATGATATTCAAACTATTTTCTGACACTTTCCAAAATAAAAAATCAATTTAAAAAAATAACCAAAATTAAAGTTTTCGCCTTGGGGACCAAGACGAATCTAGGTTTCGGTCTATTTTTGGTCGAACACTTTTTCTTTAAATTCAGTTTTTATGCAAGAAAGTGTCATAAAATAGCTTTTTTATCGTTTTTAGCGAATAGAAATTACTTATCAGAGGTTTTAACACTATTTTCAAATGAATATAAAATGCGACCCCCCCCCGCACCCCGCCAAATTATAGTGAAACTGATCGAATTTCGGTCGATTTTACAAGCTCAGTATTTTGATGAGGATGTTTTTTGTTCTGTGAGTAGAAGCTAGAAAAAAGTGGCATTTATCGCCATAGCCTGTGAATGAGAGTAAGATTCTCAATCAGAATTCTCACATTCTTAGTGAGATTCTCACCCTGAGTGAGCTCATCCAAACACTACACAGTCCTCGTATTAAAAATTTTATATTAAATGTTTGATCCTATTGTTTTATAGCCAAAAATGACTTGAAACTACTACTCTTATCATGAAAAAAGCTTTACTCTTTTTTAAATTGCTATTTTAAAGGTGCTCAAAGAAGGTGTGCCATTTTTGTATAGAGGACTTTTGCCACCACTAATACAGAGGACTACTACTAGAATGATTATGTTCGGGATGTACGACACCTATCAAAGGTATCTTAGCTGTCTTTCTTGTGTAAATCTACCTTCTGTATAAGAGTGCCCAATGGCTTTATTTTACCTTGGACATGCAATATTTATCCATTTTCATAGCCTAATTATTAAATGGCATAAATTGATTTGGTTTGCTGGAAACCTGAAATATGCCACGAAGAACATTATTTCTGCCACGAAAAACGGGATGCCACGAAAAACCTGTAACGTGCCACGAAAAATCCGTCAAAAAGACTGAAATATGCCACGAAAAATCTGAAATGTGCCACGAAAAAACTGAAATATGCCACGAAACAAATATGTTTTTTCGTGGCACATTTCAGGTTTTTCGTGGCATCCCGTTTTCGTGGCATAAAAAAAAAATTTTCGTGGCATATTTTCAGGTTTTCAGCAAACCAAATCAGTTATAGCCTTATTAAATGTAAAAGAAATTTTCGCCGAATGATCTTCGACTAAAAGAACAGTCGCTGGTGCAAGTTTTCTAAAAAAAATTCTACTTTTGACTCAAAATTTTATCCATTTTTGAAATTTCACTTTAGGATATGAAAATTAAACGATTTTCTCTGTTAGCCTCAAAAAGTTAACTAAAAATTCGAAAAATCATATATTTATACAGTCAACACTCGATATAACTGCCCCACCTCAAGTTCGTTCCCGCCTAGCCTCCGACACTTTTTTACCCTGATTTTTGAATTGTTTGCGAGTTGTTTTGGCTAGTCCAGTCCTAAATATCGCGAGGGTTTCGATTTTGCCGATCGTTTTTCAAATAAAAAAAAATTTACCGAAAAGATCCAAGGGAACTCGATATAACAGCCCCTATTTAGAGGGCCATTTTATCGAGTACCCGTGGATCTTTTCGGCAAAATTATTTTTTATTTAAAAAACGATTGGCAAAATCGAAATCCTCTCGATATTTAGGACTGGACTAGCCAAAGACAACTCGCAAAACAGTTTAAAAATCAGGGTAAAAAGTCATGGACCCTAGGCGGGCACGAACTTGAGGTGGGGGCCGTTATATCGAGGGTTGACTGTAGTGTGAAACATACGGTAATTATGGAAACTGGACATTTTTTACAAAAAAATATATCTTCAGATCTAATGTTTAGGGCACTTGGATGTTCATCAACTCCTCACAATTTTACAGCCTGCCACGGCTTAGCTGCTTTCCTTGGTAATAATACATGCGAAATGAAAAATAATTTTTAAAATAAGATGCTTAGCTGGAGCAACCGAAGGTGTTTTGTGTCCATTTGAACGGGTGCAAGTCCTGCTGCAAAACTCTGCCTATCACAGCCATTTTCGGAATACAAGTGGAGCTTTTGCTGCTGTCAGACGATACGGACTCAAGGAATACTACAGGTTTTATCTTACATATTTATAAAACATAAAAATAGCTTTTTAGGGCCTGTCGTTGATCGTGCTTCGAAACGGACTGAGCAACACAATCTTTTTCACGCTTAAAGAACCACTTAAACATGTGGTTTTGGGCACTATGACTATTATGACTGAAAAATCCCCGCCTCCTTCTCGAAAAAGCGTGTCATCAGAACAGGCTCAAGGTATTTGCTTTATAACATAATTTACAAAAAAATTAATTAAAAAATTAATAAAATTCAAAAAAACATTTTTAGTTTAGTAGTTTAGAGTAGTTTAGCTGCCAATTAAAAGAGTCAAAAAACATGCCTTTCACAAGGGGAACGGTGAATTCATCGACAGGTGAATTCATCGACAGGTGAATTCATCGACATTTTGGCGTTTTGTTTAATAGCCTTTTGTTTGAATTATAAGGCTACAGGTTCGAATCTCGGTGGCAGCAAACATGATTTTTCTTGACTAGAATAATGTTTAAAGATCTAGGAAGCCTGAGGATGGTTAGAAAAACCACCTGAGACCTTCCCTGAACAGGTGTGCCTCCAGATTTCAACATTTTGGATTTAGCCGAAAGTAATAAAAAGCATTGTTTCCTTCCCAAAACCGTATCTTATGCAGGGTCTGTTAATACCAAAACAATGACTTCAGCTACATGAACCACGGCCTTTACCATATTTTTTAATAAGCCACTCTAAAAGGCCGACCACAGTTCTGCTGGATGTCCCATGTACCAACAAAACCAAGTGGTCGTCCACTTGGATCGAATTTTTTTTACGTTTTCGGGTTTCAAAACTTGTTTTCTGCACTAATTAAAGCATTCTAAAGATTTTGACAGTATTAAAACCTAGTTTTGATAGTATTTTCGAAGTTTTTGTAAACCTAGCTTTACCACTGTCAAATCATCTTTAGGAGGCTGGAATCAGCGCAGAAAACAGGTTTAGGAACTTAAGAACGTAATTTTTTTAAGTTTTGGAGCCTGAAAAAACATAAAAAATTGCACTAAGTGGATGACCAGTTGGTTTGGTTGGTGCATGGATTATCTGGTAGAACAGAGATTGGAAAATGCTATGAACAAACAATCAAGAAAGGTATGAACTGAAGGCCATAAAACAAAACGCCCAAATGTCGATGAATTCACCTTTCGATGAATTTACCGTCGATGAATTCACCTGATGCCATATTTAAAAATTTAGATTTGATGCTTCCTTTACAAAGCAATTCTGAACAACAAACAGTGACCAACCATTTGCTTAGTGTCTTTTGTGACTTTGTGACAGGCGCCTTATTAGGTGCCACAATATCTACGCTGTTTTTTCCCGTCAATGTCGTCAAACACCGCATGCAGTCTACCATTGGAACACCATTTGCATCACCGCTTGAGGTCTTTCAAACGGTTTGGGTGGAGAGAAACAGAACTCTCAAAGAGTTGTACCGTGGTGTTCATCTCAATTACACTCGCTCACTCATGACCTGGGGAATCACCAACACTGTATATGAATTTCTGAAAAGGTTTTTAAGCTCTGTAGATTGAAAGACTAGGCAATTTTATTGTGTGTAATAAAAATAGTAAATATATAAATATTTTAAGCGACAATAAAAAAATTTGAAATTTTTTAATGAGTAAGTGTGTAGTAAGGTTGTGAAACGGGAAATTCATTAGGTCAGGTTCATTAGGTCAGATTAGACCTGTTCATTATGTCAAATAACATGTGAAAAAAAAGTTTACACCCAGAGAGATTCGAACCAGCAACCGGTAAAACAGCGATTGGGTACAAATTGTGATTGGGTACACTTTTTTCGGTGTTTTTCAGCGATGTTTTACCGAATTTCACCGAAATAAAGTGTACCCAATCACAATTTGTACCCAATCGCTGGGCAGTCCCAGCAACCTCTAAATGTGGTTTATTTTGAATTTAAGCGATTTCCATGCGGGGCCAGATACGGACAAGAGATACACTCCCCTTTAACTGCTACATTTTGCAACTTACAAAGTGGAATATCTCGCCCAGGACTGCTCCATAGGAAATTCGGATTACGGTTCAGTAACGAGCAATTTCAACTTTCATCGTGTGTCATTCCTTCATCATCATTGCTTTGGCCAAAAAAAGTCATTTACGGAAGTGACTCGCAACTTCATCAAGTCCCCCCCCTACAGTAAATTAAAATAGGGTTGTTAAATAGGGTTGTCGGTCGTTAGATAAATTCCAACGAATTTACACAAAAAGGCTTCTTCCTAAAATAATAATTTAGTACTAATTCAAAGACGCACAAAAACTCAACGTTTTCAGAATTATGAATATTTACGGTCTCTAGTTTGTGTATTTTGGAAGGAATTTCTCGCACACATCTAGCTAACTGCTCAAAGTCCGCAAATATGCATTTTCTTGAACTAGTTGAAGAGTAAAAGAGAGTAAAGCCACAGATAGACACCTCCAAACGGTCCATCCAGCAAACAGGAGTTTTGTTGGTATATAATATCACTTCCACAATATTCTTGCTTCTTCTGCTAGTTATTGCTAGAGCAATAAGGTCGTGAAAATTGAAGAATCGAAAGATATCCAAAACTATTTCTGATGGCAACTTGGAAAATTGCATCTTAGTAATAATCGGCTTAAAAATTAATATAAAAATTAACGGATGTCTAAAAAGTTGTAAAATTTTTACAAAAATATTTTAAGTTTTATCTTATCACCCATCCAGCAAAAAAATACATTTTTAGGCGTTTTGAAAAGTCGTGCACGTAATGAGGGTCCGAATCTGCCTGATACAGAACGCACTTTTTAATTATTTTACAAATATGCTTACTGATAGAGATGAAGAAACGGGACCAGGACGGATTTCAGGACAGGATTTTATGGTCTGTCCAAGACCAGGATCAGGACCAGGATTAGAAATTTTAAAAACCAGGATCCTGGTCGGGATCCTGGTCCAAAAACCGTTAAATTTCGTTAAATTCCAGAAATCCGGTTTAAACTGTCAGCAAAATTTTTATTGATATTTTTCTACATTCATTACATCCGGTAAACAATGAGAAACTTAATGTCCAGAAATTGCAGAAATCAACACTTTAGAATAACAGATTGTATTCCAAATGAATGAATGAAAATACCCGAGTGAAAAATGCAAAGGTAATTTCGATTAAAATTCGTTTCAATATGACGTTTCGAAAAAATACCATTTACCGTATTTACTGTATTAACTACCCACCCTCTAATAACTCCCCACCCTCTAATAACTTCCCACCCTATGGACCTTATATCTCAGCCTAGAGCGAACATTTCGCAAATCCGTTTTTTGCGTTTTCTTAGTTGCCGCGAATTTACCTGATTACACTTTTCAGGTTTTGGTTGAGCACCCCGAAATCTTGAAATCGACCTCAAAATTTTTCGATTTTTTAGAGGTTAAAAAATAACTCCCCGTGTGGACTTAATACAGTTAATACGGTATATTTACCAAATTCGACCACCAGGATTGGCCGAAATACCAGGACCAGGACCAGGATTTTTTAATTTGACCAGGACCAGGACCAGGATTTTGTTTTATTTATAAATTTCGAACAGGACGGACCAGGACCAGGACAGGATCCTGTCCTGTCTTCATCTCTACTTACTGACCTCGTACTATGAGAGCAAAAACTCTAAATTTGGCCCAAATTTTTTTTTTCAAAAAGGGCCGTTCCTCACCTAAAATATGTTTTCTACATGTTTCAGGCCCTAAAACACACAAACAAGTTGTAAAAGGGTCTTACCATTTCGTTACAGTGCAATTAAGGCGGAACCACCAATTTATTTCTGTCTCGACTATTGTCTATAAATAGGGTTGTCGGCCGGCCGGCCGGCCGGCCGAATTTTGGCTTTTCCGGCCGAAAACCGACACTTTTTCGGTTTTCGGCTCGACCGGCCGAAATTTTCAGTTTTTGGCTCGACCGGCTACTGTTTTTGACGCATTCTGTAGTCTATTCCATATATTTTCGCGTCTATGTGATTTCTCGTTCTTACGTAGATTTTGAGCATAGCGCCAAAAAATGTGTGGATGAAGAGGAGCCCAGTCAAATCCTCAATCTTTTTTTTAAACGGATGTTTGAGTAATGTATGTAGATGTTCGTCGTAGATGTATGTAGATGTTGAATTTTTTTATCAATCAAAACAAACCATTCTATCATATGTAAGACCGTTTGAGGAATCATGTTTGATGAGGCAACAATTGCGATCTTACGCACGTAAACCCAGAAACCTGGATAAGTACTACCTGACCAGATAGATATATAGCTGTCTGGCCTGAAAAATACAAACTTTTTTAAAATCAAAAACAAACTATTTTTCTTAGCCCAGAATTTTGTGAGGAATTGGGTTTGTTAATACCAGAATTACGATTTCACCAACCGATACCTCAAAAACTTGGTAGGTACCACCTGGTCAGGTGGATATTTACGTATAGACTTTGAAAAAATATGAAAAAATTCAAGATTAAACAAAATTTCATGTTGGGGTTTAAATAGGTGAAATGGAATTTTTGGTCTTATTCAACCTAACTCACCATACGATTTACATATGATAGCCTAGTTATAATAATTTCATTTTTCAGGTTATCCAGCACCTGGTTGATACCTAGTATGTTTTTAGGTGGTACCTAGTAGAACCGTTTAGGGCAGGTACCAGGTGGTTTTCCTACCCACCCTGAGGCTTACCGGTAATTAAAAAGACTTTTTCTATTTTTTGTGACTAGTCAAGAAAAAATTTCTCTTACCGAGATTCGAACCTGTGACCTATTAGAGGATCAATTAGCGGAGGATCAATTTATCAGGGAATCAAATTACATCAAGTGGATGACCGCATGGCTTCGTTGGTGCATGGGTCACTGTCACCCCGAAATGCGGTGCAAACTGGTTATTTACCTGGCAGATACTGTATTTAGAAGGCATGAAATTATTGCTAGAAAACAGCCCAAGGTCAAGATAGTAGGTAGAGATACCATTCTAGCTCTTTGACTTCCCTAAAAGTATGTAATAAATCTTTTTGTGGACTCTGGACCAAAACAGGCATTTGACCAAATGTTCTTTGATAAAACAAGTACGTTACCAAATATACGATTGACCAAACAATTTAAAATTCAAACAAGTGATTGTTGAAATAAGTAATTTGATAGAACCCTTTTTTGATAAAATGTCTTTTTGTTCAAATAGTTTATTGTTGAGTTCTCTAATTGATGAGTTATAGGCACGCCGAGATACACTCCCCCTTTAAGAATTTCGCGCCTGAAAAAACCGATATATAAGAACCGTGTGATTTACAAAACAAAATTTTATTATCACAATGAAATATGATGATTTGAATACTTTTCTTCAAAATTTCTAAGGCAGAATTTTTAAAGTTTATTTGCTTATTCCAATCGCAACGCTCCTACGCTTGCGATAATATCGGTTCAACTGGTAAAAATTTCGGCTGTAGGAGGCTTTTATAAAAGATTGTCCAGACCTGCGCAAAACATCCCGATCACAGCTGCACGAACGGAAATAAAATATAGTTTTGTGAAGGGATCCACGCGATTTTCAAGAGATGCGTTTTTCGGTACTTTGCCTGTTGCCCCCTACCCCATGACTTAAACATGTTCCTATGAGCATAAAAAAGTTAGAAAAATATGTTTGAATCCGTCCTAACATATGCCATCCTACTTTTTCCGAAGCCTAAATCAGCGACAAATGACCTCAAAATACGCTAAAAAGGCCGTCTATGTTTGGTGGCTCCTCCACCTAAGCGTCTCAAGGCAAAATTTTCGAGAAAGTTGAAAAAATTTTGAATTGGAAACTGTTTACAAGTGGTGTTTGTCGATGTTTTTCGGTGAAGTAAAAGGGAGACCTTTTTTAATTTTTTCTTTAAAGGGGCATACCGTGTTACACTGCAAATTAAAGCGGAGACCAGATTTTTTTGAAAATCGCCTTTGTTTTCACTCGTTTTAACTCCAATCTGATATTTATGACCTTATCCTACTTTTAAAAAGTAGGAAGAAAAGTTTTGTCGGATCAGGTAGAAAGCTTATAGAAAACAGTCAAGAGAGAAATAAGTTGCTGGTCTCCGCCTTAATTGCAGTGTAACGCGCTGTTATGCCCCTTTAAGTGAAATTTGTTGAAATTATTTATTCTTCTCACCAGCTAGTAGCACCACTACGATTCATTTTACATAATATCTTATGACCACTACAATAGCCACTATAGGTAATGAAAGCAGTGATGTATGCTTAGTCTGACGCAACTTTTTGCACAAGGAGCTGTTGAATGAATAGACATGGGTAACAACAATACAACACAGCCATATCTGGTCTCATCTTCCTTGTCCCAAATAATCATAAGAACATATACAAAGAAAAGAAGATGAACAATACACATTCCACTTGCGGTAATTCTTCAGCCCGTTTTCCTCTTCTCAAGAAAAAAATGTAAATTTGACGGACAATAGATGAATGACTTTTGGTTTTTACATTTTAAATTTTCTAATTGTGCAAATTTGTCTCTAGCTCTCATGTTCGACCCCCACTGGGTGTGATTTTTCTGTGTTTCCGATAGTTGGCATCTTTTGTGTGGTTTTTTTAATTCTAACCATTCTGCGCCGAAAAATTACAAGAATTTAGACTTCGCCAGTCGTATTCATATAAAATGACAATTTTGCACTTACAAACGTACGCCCTTTCTCAAGTGACCATTAAGATTCAAATCTATTGCCAAAATCAGCCGCAGATAAAGCAGAGCCGCACTTGATACTTGAAAAAATTGCTGAAAATTTTGATGATGCATCACAATGATTCAGTATGGATTTTTTAAATGGACTGAATTGGCAGCAACTTGACTTTCCAAAAACTCTTTTAGCATTCGCAACTGCTTTATCATTTTGCCGCAACAGTGGTGAATCCGCAAATTGCGGACCGCAATCCTGGTGGTTTTTATAAGATCTAATAAAAAGTATGAAAAAATATCACACCTGGCATCAATGTTTCCACTACATCTGACAGACTGATAAGCTGAATGTTACTTTTTTAGATTTTGGATCCAAAACCATGAAGTTTGATGAATAAATGCTAGTGCATTGTAGTACAAAAGCTGAATGGTCAGATGCGATTACTGCTGCTGCATATCTGGTTAATGCCCTTTAGTTTGCTAGTCTCAGCTGCTCAACTATTTCAACACAGTTCTGCATCAAACATGGCCATTGATTCTCTTTGTCTTCCTGACTTGCCTTCACCAGCTAAATTTAAACAGTTTGACAAGTTCTCCGCAAACTCCTTGACAGACACCCATCCACCTATATGGCAGACTGTATTTCCTATGGTTAAACCACCTCAAGAAAGCACTCCGTTACAAACTAGTCACAGACTGGCAGGCACCAAGTTCAGACGCCACTCTTCTGGTCACATTTCAGCTCCTCCCTCTACACCTTCTGGACCGATATTAGCCCCTTGCTACGAAACAGATGGTTTTTCCCGTGCTTATTCTGCTCCCCTCAGCAAGCAGTCCCCTAAGTTTCCGATAGTTGGCAATGCTGTGGCCCACAAAGTGACAGGTCCTGTAACCACCAATTTGGCATTACAGGTGATTCACCCTAGCTTTCCACATGAGAAAGACTGGGTGTTGACAGCAGGCAATGAGAGTGCTGTGGACAATGTACTTGCTGTTAGTTTAGCATACGGGGGAAGACTGGTGTCTATGGGTTTCTTTTACGACACGTACGGCGATATTCAATACTATGCTGTAATGCACAGGTTTGTGGGACCTGTGTTCCTGAAACCTAATCCCTTGACATTTGCCGAACTTCTAAAGATGGGACAGTGAGTGCAAAATGTTTTTGAGTATTTTTTTATTGTAAGGTGGATTTAGAGAAAATGAAGAGCTAGATTTGGCTCTTACACAGCTGTGTGGCCAAGATGACGGAGACGGCAAAGCTCTATTCAGCACTTACTGGGAAAAGATTCCAGGAGTAAATTTTAGGGTAGGCTCAGTTAGCCATTAGACAATACTAAGGAAGATATCATTTTCAGATTTGGTTCCCTGGAACAGCCGAGGCAGATGTACAAAAAAATTTGTTTGAGAATGAAGGCTATAGACTTACTAGTATTTGTGGCTACACAATCAAAGTCAGTAAGAAGTTCTTAATAAGCCTAAATAATACAAGTATTCCCTCAAATTTCTTCGACCTTAAATCCCTTTTGTTGGTTCTTTTCATAAATTTAAAAACACGTAGGGGTTTTTTAAGCGGCTAGATGGCTTAAATGTCATTTGATTACGTAAAATCGGCATTGATGTTATTTTTCACGAATAGAGGGCAGAACTATGAGAGCTTGGGTTTTTATTTTCAATGAACTCAAAATAAATATCTATATACAAACATTCGACAATAATAATCATTAGATACATCAATAAATTTTGAATACAGTTGAGTAGATGGTATTAATTAATTAAGATGATTATGCTTCTAGAGCTCTGTTTGTAGGATGTCTAGTCCATTCCAAAAAGAGTTGTGTGACCAGAGTGGAAATCAACTTGATCAAGCTTTGCATAATTGGCATAAGCACAGGAATAATTACTGGAACATTCAACACTCAAACAAAAAAAAATTTTTCGATCCTCAGTTAATTTAACTTTTATTTTTAACCTCTTAATATTTTTATTCCAAACAAAATTATCGCAAATCCACCGGACAAAAAGCACATCGGATCAAAATTTCGAAATTTTTTTTTTTAATTAAAAAGAAAAATTAAATTACTAAGGATCAATTCCATTTTCTAGTCAAAACACCTCCCCTGAAGTTTGTCCTCCTTTAAAGAATGTCTTAATGATTAATCAGTAGTTTTTGAAATTGTAAATTAATTTTTCAGTTTTTTGTGTCAGCGTCTACATTTTTTCAGAAGCATTTCTGAAAATAGTTTGGCATACATAAAAAGCGCGCATACAAGCAATATTTCAGAATATGCTTTTTTCTTCGTCCGCGACGCGTGTTTCATGTCAACACATGTAGACCATGTTTTGAGTGATCAATGAATAAAAGGTAGGCATAGAGGCATATATGTCTGAAGCTAAGAATAGCCTGGAATAGACCTATGTAAAAAAGTCAAATCTAAAAAGGGCATTGGTTGTCAACACATGAAAGCTGTATAAATACTGTTAAAATTTTCATTATTTTATCACTGTTCGTTTTTTACTGAGTTTTTAACCATTTATCAGCTTTTCAAGAATTTTAACAAATGAATAATTTTGTTAAATCTGCCTGTTTTATTCTTTCGATTTTCTTTGTTGTAAATACAACTGAAGCTGAGTTAAGTCTAAAAAATAGCAAAGATACATCAATAACTGGACATTTTATTGCCGAGCCCACTTCAAATGCAGTTCAGCCTTCTATTGACCATAGTAAATTTACTGATTGAGCTTTTTATATATTTAGTCTAATTTTGCATTTTCAGAAAAGCCACCTGTATATCCATTGAAAAAAGAACAACGAAGACATAGCTCTTCTTGCTTGCCTGGTTTTCACTGTTCTTTGACTGGCTCTTTTGAAGTAATCAAAAGAAAAGTTAAGAGCTTTGATGAAAAGATTCATCGTTTCTGGAAAAGTCTGCCTAATCGCATTGGCTATGAAGTTGTAACCAAATTGATAAAGAAACAATTTACATCTATTCAAGACCATTTGCAAAAACATGCCCAAAAGCAGGGCCGTTTCCGTCGCGAAGCACAACAATATGAAATAGAGAAAATTAAGAATATTTTTGATGAATTAAAAGAAAACACTCAAAAGTTAGAAGACAAAATAGAAGATTTGAAAGAAACCAATCCCTCAGCTTTGGTCACAACTAATACTGAGAGTTCAGAAACTACTGTCTCTGAGCCTCAACCTACAAGTGGTGTTTCGATAAATAACAAAGTGCTTTCTGTAAAAGAGCTATTAGCTCAGCTGTCCTACTCATTCAACAATTTAGAACATCAAAATGAAGAGTTGCAACACAAAATTGATAAAATGCAAAACCACAAAATCATAAATAGTGAAGAACACTGGTCTATATTTCACAAATCCACTGCTGCTCCAGCTCCAAATTCAGTCGGCATTATTGACATGACAGATTTAATCAAATTTATTCATTTCGGTTTTCTCTCTGGAAACACTATTTTCGCTATTTAAATCCACTGCTGCTCCAGCTCCAAATTCAGTCAAAAAAGAAGAATACAGTGGTCCATCCACTGAAACCCTACAGTCCACTATCAGTAACTTTAGACCAGACAGTGGTGTTTCAACCACTAATCAAGTGATGTCACTGGGACAATTGTTAGCTGAACTAGGTGGTGTTAATATTGCAGCCATCCAGCAGAAAGCTGAATACTATTTCCTTAGAGGCCTGGACTTTACACGATCCAAAATACAAAATACTATGGAAAAACAAGAAAACAAAGTCCAACATACCAAAGAATCCAAAACCAAACATGCCATCGCTGTCACTTTGCATGCTATTCTTCACTTTGCAGATGCAGTAGCTAAACCAATTGTTGTGTTAGCATTAGCAGCACTTGTTGCTGGTTGTATTATTGGGGTGTTGAATGTTCCAGTAATTATTCCTGTGCTTATGCCAATTATGCAAAGCTTGATCAAGTTGATTTCCACTCTGGTCACACAACTCTTTTTGGAATGGACTAGACATCCTACAAACAGAGCTCTAGAAGCATAATCATCTTAATTAATTAATACCATCTACTCAACTGTATTCAAAATTTATTGATGTATCTAATGATTATTATTGTCGAATGTTTGTACAGTCAACCCCCGCTATAGTGACACCTCGCAGACGATTTGGTTGGTTTTGCTTAAAACGCCTTAGACTAGACCCTCGCTATAGTGACACCCCGCTATAGTGACACCCTCGCTATAGTGAAACCCCAGGCCGGTCCCAACAAATAAAAATACCCTCGATATAGTGACACATGTCAAATTTTCTTTATTAAAGTTGCTACTTTAAGTGAAATTTCTTCTAAAAATGAATTTTAAGCTCTCCGTAAATTTCTTTGATAATAATTAAATGGTTTTTTTATTTGTTTTCGTTGCCAATATTCAACCCAATGATGTATATAATGCCGAAGAACTGTAGTACAGTTCAAAACTTTCGTACAGTTGTGATTAATTTTAGCAATTGTAGTGCAATTTCTCGGCATTATTGACATGACAGATTTAATCAAATTTATTCATTTCGGTTTTCTCTCTGGAAACACTATTTTCGCTATTTAAGCCCGCAACCCTCAATTTAAAGCCTGAAAAAATGTGTACGTTAATTCCAGAATTGCGAGTCTGAATGGCGAATTCACAGTGTTTCCTTGACTAACCTTCGACCAGCAAAATCTACATGTTTTAGATTATACTGACGCATCAGAGCTGTCAAAATACTTTGAAAATCGGGTTAAAAGGTGTTACTGTATCACCACTTGCAAAACCCTCGATATAGTGACACTTTACAAGAAATTTTTTGAAAACCCTCGCTACAGTGACACCTCGCTATAGTGACACCCTCGCTATAGTGACACCCAAGGCCGGCCCCAAGGGGTGTCACTATAGCGGGGGTTGACTGTATATAGATATTTATTTTGAGTTCATTGAAAATAAAAACCCAAGCTCTCATAGTTCTGCCCTCTATTCGTGAAAAATAACACCAAACACAACCAAATGACATACATTAAAAGTTTTTGTATAACGCGAAGTTTTCGAAAACAACAAAGCCAGCTTGATTTTTTCGCCTCGGAACGCGGCTGTTTTTTCAACTTGAGCTTAAAATTAGTACCTAGGCTAATTTAAGGCTCGCTATGGTTAAAACGGACTCAAACAGGGCTTTCTTATTGAATTCGGAAAGCATGTTTAAGTGAGGTTTAAGCCAACGCTTAAAGGGCCATGGTCATCTGTTCTGGATTGTCTCCCGCCAATTCAAAAAATTTCGCATAATCATTGAACTTCTGTAAGGATTTTTCAGCTTAGTTTCTAACAAAACAAGGCCTGGAATTTAATTTTAGGTGTAGTTTTGTTAGAAACCAAGTTGAAACCAAAGACCTTTGACTTGACTTTTGACCTTTGTTGAACCCAAAACCTAGAAACCAAAATCCGTACAGAAGTTCAATGATTAGGGAAATTTTTTGAATTGGCGGAGACAACCGTTGTCGGAGACGGCAATGGCCCGTTAATAACAATCCAAAAATTTCAGGGGCTTAACAAAACCCCTCGCTTTTTGGGATAGTAGATTAATAGCAATACAACATTTTAAATAAATATTTGAATTTAAGAATGAAGCCCGTTATGTTGGAGTATGGCAAAAACCAGTGCCTAGAACAGTGCCTTATGAAGCTCATTATGGCATTTCACTAAGAGAATGTCTAAATCTTGACGCTAAACTAACTGCTAAAAGCTATGTGGCCACTCAATTCCGAGTGTTTAGTGTTGGCAACGAGGTCATTTGTTGTGCTATTTGGGAGTACTTTCCTGGCCGCAAACATTTTATCGAAATTGGAGAAAACCTGCGACAGATGCATAGAAAGCATGTGGCCAGCAGATCCAGACTGCCAAGGCAAATCAGTCACTACATAGACCTTACCAACAGGGTCAAATATGTTGTGCTTTGGAGCAACCTGAACTCATTTCGCTACCCTAATCCAGCTGATATTTGGGCTGACAAAACGTAATCATTTTATTTCCATTCTTTTTTCATTGTTATCGAATTTAGAATTCCAGTCAACTACTTGCCAGGCACCAGAGACCAGTTACAACCAGCTCAACTAAGGTTTATTGCAAAGAGGGTAGAGAGGTTTATGCGAGAGCTGGATATTCCCGGACTCTCTGTTGCCATTTCTAGAAATGAACAGTTGAAATTTGCAGCAGGTTAGAATAGTCCATTGTCAAGTATAATTTGAGAACATTACAAAGATCTCAGCATTCACCTTAAGCAGATGTTGTGTCTCTATACATACTCAGCCGACTCCCAAACAATAGGCCTTGCTTCCCTGGCTTTTTTTCTATTATATAGTCTACCCTTGATTTTAGAGCCCTGTTTGGGACCGATCCTAATGGGTCGTTAAATGTGGGCTGACTGAAGTCTTGAAAACCACTAATTTGATCATTAGACAAAACATGTTGGTAAAAATTGTACAGGACTAATCAAAAAACAATAATTTTTTCACAAAAATTTTACTTTGACTTCTTTATATGAAATTTTTACATGTAATTCAACTTGTTGCTGTTTTTTGTAAAAAGGGACTTTTATGTTTTTAATAGAAGAGCCCCCAAGTAGCTTAATTACTTTCGTCGATTTTTCTGGGAAAAAAAGACGGGGCAAGGAGCTCCAGACTGTCAAGGCGAATCAGTCACTACATAGACGTTACCTGCGCAAATTATTTTCAAATTGTTAAGAACATTATGGCTCATTTATAAACGTTGTCGTTGTCGTCGTCGTTGTCGTTGGAGAAAATGTTTTATAAAGGCGTTTTCATGCCAACGACAATGACAACGCCAACGACGACGACAACGACAACGACGACCTATTTATAAAAAATCCAACGCCAACGACAACGACGACGCCAACTCCAGCGAAATCTTTTATTCCAAATTAAAAAAATTTTGCATTTTGAGTAAGAATTTTGAGGATTCACTATATTGTCCACAAGTTTTCCTTCGAAATCTCGACTCGAAATGCGGAATTTGTCCGATTTGGAATAACAAATTTCGTTGTCGTTGGCTTTGTCGTTGGATTTTTTATAAATAGGTCGTCATTGTCGTCGTCGTTGGCGAAAAAAACGGTTTTATAAAAAAAAATATTCCAACGACAACGACAACGTTTATAAATAAGCCATTACGAATTTCTAGGAATAAACAGCCGAACGTGTTTTTTTGACTAACCGTGTGGAGCTCATTTTTGATAGGATATTTTAGCAATCTAGACTTTGACAAGCCGACTTTTATTCCTTAATTATGGATATTAAATATAAGCCAGTCATACACATTTAGAGATTTGAATTTATTTTATCATCTACAAAACTGACACTAACTTAGGCTTTGGCTACTCCAATATTAGACGCAAAGAAACAGTCACCCCGCATCATCAATTCCGCATTGGATCAGTGAGCAAGCCGATCACTGCAGCCGCAGTTATGCTGTTGGTAGAGCAAAGAAGAATACGGCTAGACCAGCATGTATTTGGATCTCAAGACTCTGTTTTTGGTTTGTAGATTTTTGGATTCAATAAAAAAGCATTTTTTAAATAATTCAGGTCATGAGTTTGGGCGAAGTCATCCATATGGAAAATATCTGACGGAAATAACCATTCGCAATCTGCTGGAACACACCTCCGGTGGTTGGAATAATATTGATAGTGATCCAGCTTGGCTTGAGCCAGACTTGACAACACCTCAATTAATTGAACTAGTTTTGGAGAAACAGCCATTGATTGTTAAGCCGGGCAAGGCATGGATTTATTCTAATTTCGGGTATCAACTTCTGGGCTATATAATTGAAAGGTAAAAATTTATTACTTTCTGAATCATTATTTGAGCTTTTTTTCAAGGATATCAGGTATGACCTACGAACAATTTGTCAAAAAGCACATTTGGGACAAAGTGAATGCTCCGGAAACGCAAGTAGCGCGACCATCATTGTCAGAAAGGGCAAGGTAATACAAATATAGATACCGTTTACTCTATAAACCTATCCCATCCAGCGATCCACTTCTTTTAAATTTTATAAAAATATTTATGGTCGATATCGATAGATTTTTAAGTATGTTCCATCAATTCTGCTTTTCATATCGTGCTTTAACATCTAAAATTTTCGAGATTGACCCGTATTTTTTCATTTTTTTTTACTAATAGAGTATTTATGGTATCTGAGCCAGATAAACCTTGAGAACATATATGGCTTTTAAGACGAGAAGTGTTGTACTACATGAGTGGAAACAAGCTGGGCTTCAACCCTTATGAAATGCTGCCACCTGAGAGAACAGGTATATTATTCAACAAAAGTTTGAAATTATATCCTACAACCTGAAATAAAATTTTATATAACCAGGTCCTTGGGGTGGTTGGATTGCCTCTCCTATTGAAATGCTCAGGATCATGGTAAATACTATTCAGTAAACAACATTTCTAGAAAAAAGCTTGGTTTAGACTGTTATTAGCTTTTGGTAAAAATTCTTTGGATTTCTTATGGCTGTTAAAAAAATTACAACAACGAGGATTGATAACTTTCTGTAAAAAATTAGGATGAGAGATTAGGCTGATTTATTTAGTTTGCAGTAATTTTAAACTTTTCCTACAAATTAATAATACCATACTGCAAGGAATAGTTACACTGCAAGAAAATCGTATTTCGAAGGGTTTGATTCCAGAGACAAATTGACTTTAAAAATTTGTATTAGGCACATCTTGACGGATTTCACCAAAAACCAGACTTGTTAAATGAAAAATCGCTCAAAGAATGGATTGTTCCCACAGCCGCTTCCAATGAAACTTATGGTAAAACATTACTAATGATAAACATTAAAACCATCACTTTATATTTAAGGACTAGGCTGGAGTCTTAATATAATGGGCTTTAATGGTTGGCAACATGATGGGCGAATGCCTGGCTCTGCAGCTATGTACAAAAGAATTGATAAAAAGGAAGCTAATATAAAAGCTTATTTTATTTTCAGGCTTGTAAGGCTGGACAGTGGATTAGAGATGGCTGTGGTCGTCAACAAAGTTGGCTAATCTACTAGTACTAGACCATATTATAAATAGGAATTTAGGAGTACAGTGAAAGAGACTTTTTCCATGAACTGGGCTACATCCTGCACCATATAGGCAACAACTGCGATTGGTGGAAAGATACTCGAATAGATCTGTTTCAGTAATATTTTGGTGTACGAGATTCTCGTGCAGAAATAGTATATTTAATAAAAAACGCAAATTTTATTTCATTATTTTGGTACTTTATGGACAAAAAAGTTGTTATATATGAAAAGCATATGTCTAAGAAGCAGTTCCAGTTTCTTGGACCTTTTGCAACAGCTGGCGAGAAATAACCAGGCGTTGGATTTGGGAAGTCCCCTCATATATCTGCAATAGAATGTTAAAAGGCTTTTTTTGCAAAAAAATTGTTTGGATGTGTTTACCTGATAGATTTTGGCATCTCTCATCAGCTTCTCCACTGGATATTCACTGTTAAACCCATTTCCACCAAACACCTGAAATTTGAGAGGGGAAATAGAGGGAGCAGTTCTAGCATACACCCTTCACTCAAGTCTGGTATACACCTTCAGTCAAAATAGCTTGGGGGACCAAGGCAATTTTTTTTAAATTAAAAAAATTGCCTTGGCCCCCCAAGCTAATTCGACTGAAGGGTGTATACCAGACTTTAGTGAAGGTGTATACTAGAATTTAGCCAAATAGAGTTACTCATTCAAATGCCCTACCTGGACAGCATTAGTTGTGGTTTGCATAGCAGTGTCAGAGGCGAAACACTTAGCAATGGAAGCGAAATAGGAAGAACGAACTCCCTTGTCCACATCTTGAGCTGCTCTGTAAGTAATCAATCTGGCTAGTTCTAGGTTGATAGCCATGTCTGCTAGCATGAAAGATACTCCCTGAAACAAAGCTATTTAAAAAAGTTGATGCAGGTCTGTTTACCTGATGCATGGCAATTGGAACTCCGAAAGTTTTTCTCTCTAAGGAATACTTGCTGGCCTCATCCAGTGCTCGCCAAGCCAAACCCACAGCTCCTACAATAAAAAAATGTAATATATATTTTGTTTTTTGTAAAATTGTATTGGATACCTGCTGCTACCCCTGGTCGAGTGCTAAAAAATGTTTATAGTGTTTGCTAGAGGTTTATTCAAGAGTAAAATTCACTTACGTGTCAAATGCCCCCATAGCTACTTTGAATCCACTTCCATGTGCTCCAAGCACATTCTCTTTGGGCACTTCAACATCTTCAAAAGTTATGGTTCTGGTGTCTGAGCATCTTTGTCCCATGTTCATTTCCTACAGATTTAAATTAAAAAAGGCTAAACAAATTTGTTCGGTTAAATATACTTTCTTTCCTCTGACGATTCCAGGAGTGTCCCCATCGACTACGAAAGCGGTAAAAGCCTTGCCTGCAGGTGCCTTAGGGTCAGAATCTGTTCTTGCAAGCACAAAGAACCACTTAGCATGACCTCCACCAGTGATCCAACATTTGAGCCATTGATCACATATTTGTCCCCTTGAGTTCAGCTTTGGTTTTGACTCCATTTACATCTGAACCTGCACCAGGTTCTGTCACACAGTAGGCCTGAAACAAGAAAATATACTTATAAATAATTTGTTTAAAAGTATGTACCGCAATGAGTGGTTCTGCAGCCAGCATTCCACCATATTTCTTTTTCTGTTCTTCAGTGCCGGCCAGCATCAGGGGTGCTAACGCGAGACTTGGACCCATGATGGCTAGTTGGATGCCTGTGCATCCATACGAGAGTGCCTCTACAATCAATGCAGACTCGAGATTGGAACAGCCAGGACCGCCTGGAAATTAAGTGTGCGAGAGGTGACGAGATAATTATTACAAAAAGACGAAATTTTAACAATCTCATTTTGATTTCTACAAAACATAATGAAAGCCAATTCCATTCAACTAACCATATTTCTCCGAAATAGTGGGATTCATTAATCCAAGAGCGTGTGCCTTCTTGACAATTTCCCAGGGAAATTCTGGAAAAAGAAAAGTTTGGTGAAAAAATAGAGTAATCGAGCGCCAACCTCCGGTTTGATCATGGTGCGCAGCTTTTGGAGCGATCACTTCTTTGGCAAATTGGAGTGCCACTTGCTGAAAGTCTCTTTGTTGCTCTGATAAGTCAAAGCTGAGGCTGCGGGATTGCTGTGGCTGGTTAGCCACTCCTGCATTCATTAGTTTGTTGGAGGCACCAAACATGTGGCGCACCACTTTGCTACTTCCGGAAAACATGATTTAACTCTCTAAAAATTAAAATAGAGAACCAAGCTATGATTTGTCACATTTTTCAAAGTATTAATTGGAAATCCTCAATATAAAAAACCAATAGTAACCACTTGATTTATTTTTTATAAAAACACATTATAGTTTAGTTTACAATGGCTGAAGACCGATAAATTTACAGATTCTCAATGCGAAAATTATCAAAAAATGTTCAAGATGCTCCAGCTGATCCTGTTTCTTTGAGCTTCTGCAATAACTGCCTTGAAATCACAAGGCGTTGAATTTGGGAAGTTCCCTCATAAATTTGGAATATTTTGGCGTCTCTCATCAGCTTCTCCACTGGGTACTCTGTGTTAAAACCATTGCCGCCAAATACCTGAATATTTTGTCATAAACCTCATTGATTTGCAAAATACTACCTGAACAGCGTTTGTGGCTGCTTGGTTGGCTATGTCAGAGGCAAAGCATTTGGCGATTGATGCGAAATAAGAGCCAGGACGTCCGAGATCAACTTCCTGAGCACTTTTGAAGGTCATCAGACGAGCCAGCTCAAGGTTGATGGCCATATCTGCTAGTATGAAAGACACACCCTAGAAACAATGCCTTTTTAATAAATGACTTTTTGTTTTCTATGCAATTTTTTTCACCTGATGCATAGCAATAGGAACTCCAAAGGTCTTTCGATCCAAAGAGTACTTGCTGGCCTCATCTAAAGCTCTAGAAGCTAGACCTACAGCTAGGGCTGCAACTAATGGCCTGGTTTTGTCGAAAGTCTTCATGGCTACTTTGAAACCTTCTCCAGGAGCTCCGATAACTTGGCTGGCTGGCACACGCACATCTTCGAAAGAAATGGCTCTAGTGTCCGAACATCTTTGTCCCATGTTGATTTCCTTTTTGCCTCTGGTGATTCCGGGCGTGTCTCCCTCAATCACAAAAGCAGTGAATGCTTTGCCCGCAGAGGCTTTTGGGTCTGGATCAGTACGTGCAAGCACAAAGAACCAGTTGGCTACTCCCCCGTTGGTGATCCACATCTTAGAACCGTTGATTATGTATTCGTCTCCTTAATTTGAGATCTGAATTAGCAATCAGAATAAGCTAAATTTCACAATTTTTAGTTTTCCGGGTTGACTACTGAGTCAAGAAATAAGCTTTAACATGCAAGTTAAATATAAACCTTTCTTTTCTGCTTTAGTTTTACCAGCCGCAACATCAGACCCAGCTCCTGGCTCTGTCACGCAATAAGACTAAATATCATTTATAGTTTTTAAAGAAATATGGCCTTATATGACAATAGGTACCGATTTCACAAAAGGGTCCCCCTGTGGTTTTTTTCAAATTTTTTGTTACGCATATGCAGTGTGTTTTTTGTTTTATTTAGTAAAATGGTACTCAAACATCTTGTTGAGAATAAAAAGGCGATCGATCTGAAAACAATCCGTCTGGCCCGGAAAATGTTGCTTCATCTGCTTGTTTTATCATTATTTTGAAAAAAAAAAACCACAGGGGGACCCTTTTGTGAAATCAGTACCTATTGTCATATAGGGCCAAAATATTTGAAAACCCGACTTACAGCCATGAGGGGCTCTTCGATGAGTCTGGTCAGGAATTTTTTCTTCAATTCTTCATTGCCGGCCAGAATAAGTGGTGTTGAAGCCAAATCGTTTCCCATAATGATTGTGCCCATTGCAGAGCACCCATAACCCACAGCTTCACTGATGATCACATTACTGACAAGGTCCATGTCTAGTCCACCTGTATATATACATGTAAAACTAAGCATTCAGCTAGTCTTCCAATTCTTGCTCACCATACTCCTCACCAATGTCTACATTCATGAAGCCATTAGCGTGTGCTTTCTTGATAATTTCCCAGGGAAACTCCATGGTTTGGTCATAGTGGGCTGCTTTTGGGATAATTTCTTCCTTGACAAACTTAGTCACACTATCTTGCAGTTGACGCTGTTCTTCGTTAAGCTCTTAAAAAAAGAACTTGAAAATTGTACTTAACCATTATATTTCATTAAAAAAAATAAATAAAAAAATAATTCATTCCCGCTAAAGGTTCGATACTTTTTCACATCAAATTTTGAGGTCTTTGGCAAACCTGATTTGTTAGTCTAGTCCCGAAAATCGTAATGATCACTATCTATCGATCACTTTCAAAAATTTTGAAACTTTCGCTATTTAGATATGACACCGCAAAATTTAAAGCATCGGTGGTGTTATACCAAGAGCGAGTCGTACTGGCAAAAGTTTCAGCCTTTTTGGAAGAGGCAGGTATAATTTAAAGCCTTGCTATTTTCTGGACTAGATTGACGAATCACGTCTGGCAAAAGACGTTAGAAATCGGGGTAAAAAGGTGGTGTTATATCGAGTGCCGACTGTATCGAGAGTCGACTGAACTTCAATAATTAATCTTTACAGTGATCTTCTTAAAATTTATTTTTCCTAATCGATGCCTCGATTTGTTGAATATATTTTCCGAAAAAATAGATTTGCGTTTCGATTGTCTTTCAGTTTACATTCAGGCGTGAAATCTCTTTTTACAAGTACAAAATAATGGTTGCACTTGCCGTAATTCTCGTAGTACACCAGGCAATTAATTGTTCAAAAAGTTCAAAGCTATTAGTTCTGCCTTTTGCTGCGTTACTAGTTTTTTTATCAAGGAAAGTTCAGTAAAGGTATTCTCGAAACATTTTTGGTAATAAATTTTTAAAGATGAAAAATTATACGCAGTGATTAGTGCTTTCAAATTTTTTTACCTAATACGACGGCCTCATTTTTTTTACTCTCCTAATTTTTTATTAGGGTTAAAGGAAGGGATCTAAAGGAAGGAGAAATTTTACTAAGAAAAGGAAATTTTACAATTTTCTAAAATAAGTAACATTTAATTTTTCTGTACTTTTGCCACTTTAAAGCTAATATTTATTAAAACACAAAAAGAGCCAGGAAAACGGACAAATGTCGTAACCCTGGTTAATGAGCATGAGCATTAATTAAAATTCTTTTTGACATTATTTTTTATTTTAAGGCAGAGCAGACAAATTTCAGAGCAGACAAATTTGAGGACAAATTTCAAAAATTTTCCGCTACTATTAGGTTGGTGCATGACTATTTACGGTTTTATTGAAGCTCTCGTTAAAACACTTTTACAATCAAAAAAATTTGCACGACCACTCATTAGAAAATTTGTTGTCAACCAGGTTTTTATGTTATGTTTACGATGGCAAAGTATGGGAAAGAAGCTCAAGTGCTACAAAACACATGTTATCGATTTTGTTTGAAGATCTGAGTATTGAGATATAGCTTCTGAAAATAATCAATTTCTTGAAAAAATGACCGAAACCCGAAAAAAATCGCAAAACTTGGATTTTGGTCATTTTTTCAAGAAATTGATTTTTTTTCAGAAGGCTATATCTCAATACTCCGATCTTCAAACAAAATTCGATAACATGGGTTTCGTAGCACTTGAACTGCGCTACAAAGTAGTGATAAAATGATGTCACATCGCTTGAAGCTCAATAAAACATTTCATCACTATCATCGTGCATATTATCGTGTAAATGACCAAAATAATGGCTGAAATTCTTTCCCATACTTTGCCATCGTAAACATATCATAAAAACCTGGGTGACTACACATTTTGTAGCCCTTGTGTAGGGCTTTCTAATGAGTGGTTTACAATTTTTTTTGATTATAAAAAGTGCTCTAACGAGAGCTTTAATGAAACCGTAAATAATCATGCTAACTAACTAAACTAATAAAAAAAAAGGGAAGACATGTTTGAGTCTGTCGTAGTCTACGCTTGCAAACTTTGCGCCTAAGCGCAATCTAAAAAACAAGTGGAAGCAAGGCGAAAGTGCACTGGACACTAGGTAAGAGAAAGGTCTTATCATACCCCTTTCCAAACAAAGCCTTGGAAAGCTGTATTATAAAACCTATATATTGGTAATTTTAACTTTTTTGGTCGGCTTCGAACCTACCAAAATTCAAGCCTGAGCTAGAAGAACTAGAAGCATTCCTGGAAATGAAATATCCCGCTAGTCTGTTGACTGATCTTAGAGACGAAATCATTGCAAACTAGCTGAAAAAAAATTTAAATGTAGAGCCCAAACCAAATCTTAATTTGACAACAAAAATATTTTAAATTATCATTTTGAAAATAATCATTGACTAATTAAAATAAACAATCCTTCTCAAACAAAGATAGCATCAAAGTACTTTGAACATAAGAGGAAAATGTGTATGCGTAGTGTGTCTGTGTGTTAGTTAGGAAAAATGAGATCAACAGCCACGTTCTCCCACTGGTCACTTTTTCTTCCTCGTTCTCTAAACCACCCCTCTCACCAATCAACAAATTACGTAGGGTGGAGCAGAATAGAAAAGACACGCCTTCCTCGTGGAACTTTGGACTTTGTGTCAGTGCTCATTTAGAGCACCTTGTATTATTGTCTGTTTTTGTGTCAGAATAAGCAATAAATTGTATTGCACAGCTTTCGACATTTTAGACATTTGCGAAAATTGTATAAAGTTCAACTTTTTAATGGCTAAAATTGATTTACGCCCTCAAAAAACTGATTTACGCCCTCAAAATACTGGTTTACGCCCTCAAATCTATATATTGCCATTTTTTGTCAAATTTTTGTTGCCACTTTTTCAATATTTTTACACCAGCATGTAGCCCTGAATCTTGCCTTTCTAACAAGCCATTGACTGATTTTCTGAGATTTCAAAAAGCTGGAGAAAAAAGTCTTTGTATGGAGCACATTTTTAGAAAAAATTGCTCCATACAAAGACTTTTTTCTCCAGCTTTTGAAATCTCAGAAAATCAGTCAATGGCTTGTTAGAAAGCCAAGATTCAGGGCTACATGCTGGTGTAAAAATATTGAAAAAGTGGCAACAAAAATTTGACAAAAAATGGCAATATATAGATTTGAGGGCGTAAACCAGTATTTTGAGGGCGTAAATCAGTTTTTTGAGGGCGTAAACTACTTATAGCCCTTTTTAATGTCTCAACTTTTTTTAATTGGCTAGAAAAAAGCAGGAAGCATTAAAACTAAACAGGGTAATAAATTTTACAACTTCTTTCTTTCATTGATCAAACATTTTCTAACTGTCTTACACAACAAAAAGAGCTGCATTTATTTTTTTTAGAATTTATAGCTAGTAGCGAATACCCCCCCCCCCAAGAATGCGACCTTTTAAAAATCGCTGTAACTACCTTTCAAACAACAAGTTTAGGCTTAGCCCTTAGGCTTGGGGTAGGCCAACGTACGGAAGTTGTGACTAATAACTGTGTTACGCACTATTTTCTGGGTCTGGGACATAAATTTGGGTACTTTTTAATTAAGGAAAAAAAGTAAAAATCGTTGGCCCGGGGGGGGGTTATTCGCTAGTAGGGTCGAATTCATTTAAAAAAAACTTATGAGAACTTTTTTGCAATATTTAATAATAGAGCTGACTGTTTATGCATGCATTTTATTGTTTATAGACGCTAACCTAGCGCATTGTTAATTAGTTCATATTAATTTTTTGACACTACCCGAGTAGCGCCGATTTTTCTTATAATTTTTCTTCACTCGAATTTTTTAATGTACAGACCATCCTTTATATAAGGACGCGCAAAAAATCGGTTAAACGCTGTTCTTATATCCAGGTATCCTAATATAGAGGTTATTTTATACTAAAAACTAAAAAAACAAAAAGACCCGAAACAGCTGTCCTTATTAAAAGGGTGCTCCTGTGTAGGGTGTCCTTACATACAGGTTTGACTGTAGTTGCAAAGAAATATTTTTTTGCTGAACATGTCTAGCTAGCTCATTCGAATAATATTTGTGACTTTTTAGTGTTTTTCAGACTTTAACAACAAACAGACTAAACCGCAGTTCTCATACTTTCTATGCTTTTTGGATATGTTTTAAATTCATTTCTCGATTCATCGACAGCAAAATAAATATGGATGTAGTTTCTTCGAAAGTGCAGCCATGCCACATTGTCCGAAAATAACATAAATACAATTTTTCTTGAGAAATTTTGAGTAGTTTTTCTAACCTTGTCAGAGAAAAAGGATAATTCAGTGCTTTGAAGATAAAAATTTAAGTGACACTCACTATTATCAATAAAATAAAGAATTTGCGTGAAAATGAATTAAATGGACAGTAAAAACAAAAATACGTTAATAAAATCAATAATAAAAATATGCAAAATGAATATTCAGTGATCCAAAAATTATTTTACAAAAGCATGTGTTTAGCGTCTCTTAAAGAGACTCTCTTTATTTTGTGCTTGCTCAACCTTTGTCTATTCAAGCAATTTCTTGTCTTACCACGATTTGCCTGGCCTTGTTCAGCCTCCTTCTGTGACTTTTCCAACACGCATTTGCCTCATTCCCCTGCTCACTACAACATATTTTATTGCAGTTGTTTCCGCTTGTCGATATTGTAGAGATCTGTTGAAATACTAGTAAGTCATCAGTACTAAATGGCTTCTGACTTTGGGAATCCGCTCAAGAAATTCAAACTAGTCTTTTTGGGAGAACAAAGCGGTAGGAAACCCGAAAAATAATCGATTTATGTACAAAAACTTTTAGTTGGTAAAACTTCTTTGATCACAAGGTTTATGTATGACAGCTTCGACAACACCTACCAGGCCACCATTGGCATTGACTTTCTGAGCAAGACCATGTACTTGGAAGATCGGACGGTAATTCATTAAAACAAAATTTATTGTCATCAGTATCTTAGTAGCCAGATACTCGGTTCTACAGAGCCATAATATTTTATTCAGATCCAATTCCGAAATTTTGTAAACGCAGATAGACTTATTTTTGTTTACTTCGGGCCCCTTATTTATAATCAACTTTTTGCTTAGGCGAAGCTTAAGGCGTAGACTAGGACAGTGCAAATCAAGTCAGTTACTTAGTCAGTTACTTTGGTGAAAATGTGCTTTTAAAACAAAGACCCTTGAAGTAAATAAGTGTCTGGCAACTTTCTTAGAGTAAAAATCCTATGGTTTGGGGTTTAGTCTGTGAATGGCCTCTGGATGGGGAAGGCGCAACCTACAGGGCGAACCAAGCGAAAATCGTTCTTTTCACATTATTCACTAAAAAATTTCCATGAAAAACTGAGTCAATCTGTAGAAACAGATTTTCCGAAAACGGCGTAAAAGACAAGTTATGGCAGTTTAAAAGTGTACGAAAATCTTGGGACGCCCGTATAATTGCAAAATCACTAAAATATATCTAATGAGAGAAAAGGTCAAAATAATAGTTTAGGTTCGCCTGCAACTTTGGGACACAGCTGGACAAGAACGTTTTCGCTCACTTATTCCTTCATACATCCGTGACTCGACAGTAGCAGTTGTGGTCTATGATATTACAAGTAAAGCATTTGTTGATTACTGGTTTGTTATTCATAAAATATTTTGCATACAGATGCAAACTCTTTCCACCAAACCTCCAAGTGGTTGATGATGTGCGAACAGAACGAGGTAGTGATGTCATCATCATGTTAGTCGGCAATAAAACTGATTTAGCAGATAAGAGGCGAGAAAATATTTTTGAAATAGTTGTAATCGATTATTTTAGGCAGGTTTCAACGGAAGAAGGAGAGCACAAGGCGAAGGAACTTAATGTGATGTTCATCGAGACTTCAGCCAAAGCTGGCTATAACGTCAAACAGGTGGGTTATTAAAATTGGTTTGCTCTCAGATTTAGGGTTCTCAAAAAACTGTTGTCCAAAAAACCAAAGCCGGTGCTTTAGACCGGCTGAAAACAAAAGTCGAAAACCAAAACTTCTGTATTTTCAACCGAAAACCCCGAAAATCGGCTGACTGAACCGACAACTCTACTCAAGATGTTAGCATGTTTTGTAGATTGCAAATAATTTTCGGCATTTAAAACTTTTTTAATCGATCTATTAAAGCTTTCAGGACCAATCAGTTATTACAAAATAACTAACCTTAAAAAAACTACTTCTTTAGACCAAAAAATCAAAAAAAATGTTGAACTAGAATATTAACTTTGTTTACATACGACACACCACTGAAATTTGGGTTAATATACTTTATTACATCACTTTTTGAGTGGGGATGAGGGATTTATGTCACACTAGAGCCAAACAACGTTTTCTAGAAATATTTATGAACTTATTTTAGTTGTTTCGAAGAATTGCTAGTGCTCTTCCTGGAATCGATGTTGAGAAGACTTCTGATGCCAGTAAGTGTTTACGAATAATGAACGTGCTTTTTTTAATTTCACTCAAATTCAAAATCTAACTTGCATACTTGAACCTCTTTTTTACCTTATTTTCTGTTCCACATTTTTGAGAATATGGGCACTAAATTTATTCGGGATTCTCAAGTCTCAAAGTGTAATGTAAACTTAAAGGGGCATGCCCACGCTAATAAGAGGTGGTGCCCGGGAATTTGAATATTTTCCTAATCATTGAACTTCTCTACGGATTTTTCAACTTAATTTCTAACAAAACCATACCTAAAATGAAATTCTAGGCCTTGTTTTGTTAGAAACCAAGTAAAAAATCCATACAGAAGTTCAATGATTAGGAGAAAAATTTAAATTCCCGGCACCACCTCTTATTAACGTGGCATGCCCCTTTAAACTGCAATAACTGGTGTCCAAAAAGTTCCCACGAAACATTTGAGCATCATTTTGGATCCACATTTGTTTCCAAAATTTATCCAAATGCTAAACTTCTTTTTAACTGATTCAACTAACTTTTATACATTATTCAAAAGAAAAGTAAAAGTTTTGCTCTATAAATTTGACCAAAAATGTACTCAGCGAAAAAAATTTCAAAATATTTTTTTAAAATTGACCTCGTACCAGCCTTTAGACGGCATGCCTCTTTAAACTCAAATTTTGAATGTTGTTGAGAGTTCTGTCTAACAGTCTTGTCGCAAACATCGCAGGAATTCCAATTTTGCCGATCTATTTTCAAAAACCTAATATTTGTGGCTCTAAAAACCAAATCCTCGATACGACAGAATACATCCCCTTTAAAATAGGTGACCTTATATCGAAGTTTTGGTTTTTTAGAGCCAAAAATATTAGGTTTTCGAAAAACGATCGAAAAAATCAGAATCTCTTCGATATTTGCGACAAGACTGTTGAAACAAAACTCTCCAAAAAAGATATTCAAAATTTGAGTTGAAAAAAGTGTCAGACCCTAGGCGGAAACGGGACGCAACCGACTCGCCAACGCCATAACTCGCTAACAAAAAAATACTCGCCAACGCCAAAAAAAACTCGCCAAAGCGAAAACTCGTCAATGTCAAATCTCGCCAATGGGCGGAACTCGCCAACGGAGAATCTCGCCAACCCAGAAACTCGCCAACGTCGAAAACTCGCCAATGGCAAAGCTCGCCAACGGAACATTTGATTTAACTGTCCGGCTTGCGACCGGCCATAAAAGGCAGTTTAATCGAACTTTTCGTTAGCGAGTTTTGCCATTGGCGAGTTTCGACGTTGGTGAGTTTTGCTGTTGGCGAGTTCTGACGTTGGCGAGTCTTTTGCGTTGGCGAGTTGGTTGCGCCCCGCGGAAACTAACTTTTGAGGGTGACCTTATATCGAGGTTCGACTGTTTGAAAAATTACAAAAAATTTCCACTGACACATATGATTTGCTCAATTTTGCAGAGCAAGTAGTGGACATTGGGCCAATAAAGCCCCGCCAAATAGTCACAGATGAAGGCTCGTGTTGGTGTTGAGCATGCAGTATGGTTCTACTATCCCTGACTTTTCAATCCATCTATATGCAACTGCTATTAATAATTGTCTGTTGTTTGTTCGCTTGTGATCAGCATATGCACTCATCCCTCCCCCACCCATGTTGTTGATGCCTATGTGATCTTATTTATTTATATATTTATTTGTGTGTGTAAGTCAGCCCCCTACCCCAGACATAAAGGACATAAATTCGCAGCTACTATTTTACTCATTTTGAAGAAATAAATAACAAAAACAAGAAATCAATTACCACAAACAAAAATGATCATATCAAACAAAATGATGGACTGCTCAAAAAGTTGCCATCTCTTTTGTGAATCTCATTAGCTCAAAGATATATTTCACAAACGAAAATATTTTTTACGGCAACAAAAAAGGTTTGGCTTTTTTTTAAATTACCATTGAAATTTCTCGGCTAAAAGTAGTCTGATAAAGTGCGGCAACCTTAAGAACAGTCGAGCAGACCAAGGCACATAGTAAACGGAAGGAATTGCCAACTATATATGTTCATTTACCAAATTGTCAAATAGAACTTTTGGAACATTTTCTGCACAAAATTATGAGCACAAGAATCAGAGTTAGAAGGCCAAGCGGTACTATAATCAACAAAAACTGACTGCTAAATGGAAAAGGGTCAAAGGAAGAAGGCTGGCCAAAACTTAAAGTAGCGTCAGCGTTTGCTTGGTTGATTAGCAAGGTTCCACTACCAGCTCCAGTTACTGTCTGAAATAAAAAATGTTAAGCATAGTATAAGTCTTGAAGGAACCTACTTTAGATGGACAAATGTATCTCTGCATCATTGCCAAATCTTCCAATTCCTACAAAAATCTTCATTTAAAATTTTCTCAGGATAATGACCATCTTAAAAAATTTCTAAAATCAAGGAGAGCCCGCAACCAGTCATGTATAAATCTCCGGCTCTGGCTCTTGCTCCGCTCTGGCTCCGAGCAGGAGCAAGAGCCGGAGCAAATTTTTGAAACTTACGAGCCCGGAGCAAGAGCAGGAGCAAATATTTTAAAGTCGAAAGCCTGGAGCGAGAGCCGGTGCAAAATTTTTGAAATGAAGATCTCGGAGCCAAATCCGGAGCAAATTTGTTCAGATGAAGAGCTTGGAGTCAGATTTAGAGCAAATTTCAGAGCAAATTTTTGAAAATTGAGAGCCCGGAGTAAAAGCTAGAGCAAATTTTTGAAACTTAAGAGCCCGGAACAAGAGCAGGAGCGAAAAATCTCAAAAATACATCCCTGCCCGCAACTCGTGTGTCTATTCCATTTTTTAGATTTTGATTGAGCACCCGCAAATTATTAGCTCGACCCAAAAATTTCAGATTTTTGAGGATTTGAAAAATAAGCCGCTAGGGTGGCTTATTATAAGAAATGCGGTAGTTGCTGATCCAGAATGTTTGCGAATTGGAACCCACTTGAGGGTACCCGGCTTATTTTGACCAAATTTTAGAAGACGTTTGACTTTTAGAAGACGTTTGAACTTGTAGCGCGGAGAAAGAAAATCCCAAAAGTGTACTTTTTCTATGAACCATGGTTCTTGGACGGTGTTTTCAAAAATCACACTTTGGTCGCAGTGACGAATCCCCCAGGGGAGTGATCAGGTGGAGGAGATAACCTCATATTCGTGTTTCTCGACCCCAATTTCACGAGAAAGCTGCGCGTTTTTTTTGATTCTGAGAAAAAAAATTTTCGAACCACAGGGGTATCATGGGTCTTTAGTCAAAATTTGAAAAATTCAAATTGGCGCCTCATGAATTTTAAAGGGAATAAGGCTGTATTGGGAGGGGAAGGGAACAAAAGGGGGCCACTTTATGGCAGAACTTTAGATACAAAGATCTAAAAATTTAGATCTTTGTATTCTTCGACTGCCTCACCATGTTTTTTTCAACTGGGCCGTAGCAAAAAGAGACTCTATATGCATTTTTTTGATCAAGAGTGCTTCTCGGAATCACGCAGAAAAGACCCCTTCGGGGACGCAGGGGGCTTGGGCGCTTGGAGTTCAGATGCACACACACACAAACCTTAGACACAAATCACTCGAAAGTGACTCTGGATGCATGAAAAAACATGCATACCAGAGTTTATTTATGCGGTAGGCCCCAGTATTCAAAACTATGTTCAACATCTTCTTGTCAGTGGGACCTGTGTAATTAGTGGCCCCCTTTTATTCCCTTCCCTCTCTATACAGCCCTTAATCCCTTCAAAATTCAAAAGGCGCCAATTTAAATTTTTCAAACTTTCACTAACTCAACATCTTCTTGTTAGTGGGCCCTGTGTGATTAGTGGCCCCTTTTATTCCCTTCTTCTCCCTATATGGTTGTGGGACATTTCCGAGTCGCCGTTTCCGAGTCGCACATTTCCGAGTCAGACATTTCCGAGTCGGCCATTTCCGAGTCTATGTTCGAAATTAACCAAATCCTTTTTCGGACAAATCTTGGATAAACCTAAGCAAAAATTCTTTTTTCCTTCGATGGCTGAAGTTTAAAGCAAGGTTGCACATCCCAATGCGAATATTTTGAACACTCAAGTTCGAATCCCAGTAGGTGCACATTTTTCAAACTCTACTTTTAGGAAGTTCACTCACTGCTAGAGCCCAAAACTATCGAGAAATCAATTGCAAGCATGTCCAGCTCTGTTAAGCTGCCAGAAAATACTTTAATTCTCGGACTTCAAGCAAATGACGATCAAAATAACAGAAACCAGCCGATGATATTACTTAGTTTTACATCGCTTCACTTCTCAAAAGGGGATGGCAACTTTTTAGAGTCAGAATTTCATGAGGAATCAAATAGCAATATTTTCATACCAAACTTACCTCAGAAGCTAGGTAGATATCGAAGGTTTGAATCACCGGCAAAAAAGTATGTTTGAAGGATAGGATATCACGGACTCGGACATTTTTTTGAATTTGATCTCTAATAAGTGATACCTTTTTTTTATATGATAGCCGTTAGGAAAGTCTGGACTCTCTGTTACATGCTATGAAATAAAAGGTGTGCGATTTTGATAAAACTCAGAAAATCTCAACGAAACCAATGAAGGTAAAGCCCAAAAATGAAAAATTTTCGGACAAAAAGCAGGTTTCAGGTGGTGTCTTGGCCTGAAACTCAGCCGGGATAATTGTTAAACCATGCGCTGATGGCGCTGTTGTATAGCTACAGTCAAACTTCTCTATAAGCTACACCTCGGGACCGATACCAGCTGTAGCTTATAGATAGGGTTGTCGAGTTTCGAGTTTTTCGAGGCCTCGAGAGGACTCGAAATTTTTACGGCTGTTTTTCGTCGGGAAAATGCAAATCTGATATTGATGACCATACCTAGAATAAAAAGGTAGATATGGTCATCAATATCAGATTTGCATTTTTCCGACAAAAACAGCCTTAAAAAATTTCGAGTCCTCTCGAGGCCTCGAAAAGACTCGAAACTCGACAACCCTACTTATAGAGAGGTGTAGCTCATATAGGGGTATATTATACGGAACATACCCCATTTGGGACCGGAGTCAGGTGTAGTTCATAAGGAGATGTAGCTTACATGGAGTGTAGCTTATAAAGAAGTTTGACTGTAACAGAATGAAGATCATTTTGATATTAAAATTGTATATAAAACAAGAAAAAAGTGAACAAATGAACTAAGCTGCAAAAAAGCGCCAATTTAATGTTTTTGTGCTAGACTCGGAAATGGCCGACTCGGAAATGTCCGACTCGGAAACGGCCGACTCGGAAACGGCGACTCGGAAACGGCCGACTCGGAAACGGCGACTCGGAAATGTCCCACAACGGCCTATACAGCCCTTATTCCCTTTAAAATTCATGAGGCGCCAATTTGAATTTTTCAAATTTTGACTAAAAACCATGATACCCACTTGTGGTTCGAATTTTTTTTCTCAGAATCAAAAAAAACGCGCGGCTTTCACATGAAATCAGGGTCGAGAAACACGAATATGAGGTTATGTCTTCCACCTGATCACTCCTCGTGGGGGGTGATTCTGAACTCAAGCCCACACTTTCACACTTGGGTCACACTAACTTCATTTAACCTGTTCTCGCATATTTTGTTTTCGTATTTCGGATGTTTTTGTGAAGTTTTGTAGATTTCTTTATCGATCCACTGAAAAAATTTTCTGTCGGAATTCAAATGCGACAATTCCACAGCAAAAACACATTGAAAATCACACTTTGTCAACAAAAGTGTGATTTTATCTTTCAGTGCGAAATCTCATGCAACCGATTTGACTAAAAATTCGAAATGTCAAAAAAGGATTTCAAAAATTGATTTTGAACAAAAAATAAAAAAGCTAGATTGTGCATAATCGTGAGTCATTTTGTTTTCGTTTTTAACCCTATCTTTCAAACCTCATAATTTATTTTAAAAAAAATTTATATGCTGCCACGTTTTGTATTTTGCAAGACTTAACACAGCACCTGTGTAACACACGGCCTTGGACAATTCTTGCACACGACTCTCCGGTACCAAAAGTGTGGACCAAGTTTTGTTGTGGACCATAAAAGAGGCGATCAGGGTCAGCTGAAGCTCTGGGAGATCCTCCTCTTCGCATCGTCCTCTGATCCATATTGTGACCGTCAAAGAAAGATGCAGCTGCTGTAGACACCGTCCTGCACACACCCAACAAAAGTAGAATAACGATCCTTAGCACGTTTTAAACAGCATTTGGTCTGACTAACGCTACTTTATGGCTATTAGAATATGGTGCTTGAACAGAAGCATTTGATGTGTCGATACTGGCAATAATACTGTTAAGCAATATGCTGGATGGAAATTTGTGCTTGAACTTTTTCATCTTCCAAGCTAAAACGATTTGAATAAAATCATGCATGCATATAAAGAATTGCATGATCTTCAGCAAACATACCTTAGTTTTCAATTTACATAATAAATAAATTCCTTTTTACGATACCGTCAAAACTCCGCATGATGTCAGCTCTATAGGGTGGCCCAAAAAAATTTGAAATATATTCGAAATTTTTTGATCATGAAATTATAATCACACTTTTTTCGTGCACATCTCTTGTATTTCGTATTTCCATGGGGAAATCGATTGGGCAAGGGGCTACCTACACAATTTTTTTAAATATGTTTCGAGTTTTTTTTGCCGACCTTGTACGTAAAGTCCGGTTCGAGCTATAGTAGACGCTATAAAAAGCTTTGACTGTACTTGCAATAAATATGGTCTGTGAAAAGGACTACGATTTGAAATAGAATAAGATTTAAATGCCATTACATTCTTAAGAATTTTCACCGAAAACCAAAAAAATACTTATTTTTCCAGCAGTTAGTTAAAAATGTTCAAAGTAAAATAATAATAAAATAACTTTTATAAACAATTGGTTGATTTTAGTTCAGCAAAATAATACTCAAAATATCGAAAATATCTTTTCTTTTGCAGCTTTAAATGTTCGAAAGAGATACACCACAATTCCATGGAAATTAGATTCCCAAATGGAGAGCCACTCACAATTTAAGGCCTTTTATGAGCTTTTTCCGTCTTTTTCAAACCCCTCATAGGCGTTTTAAAAACCAAACAAATTGGCTTCAAAATAGAATATACATTGCTAGAATAAAAAAATTATTTGATGCCTGTTCAAACAGTTTCTAGCTTTACACAATAATGTCTAACTTTTGTTGATCAATTAGAGAAATGAAAAGCAAGTATTTTGTTTTTCATCATCATCTTGCCAGCCAAAATGTCCCTTCAAGGCATTTAAGCAATAAAAGAGGAGAGGCATAGCAGGAAATTGCTTCACTCATCAATTCGATGCCCAACAACTTCTACTCCTTCTTCTACTGTCTTAAGGGCTAATTTGGCTGAGGAGTGGAAGAGAAACTGGAAAATGGTGGCATCCGTTATTTCTGACTTTGCCAGTCAAAGTGGTGGCAACACTTGAATTAACAAAAGGCACATAGTTTTGAACTAACTCCCAGACAGGCTTATAGATATGAAATGTCCCTTTTTAGACCCTTGTTTTTAAAAAACCATCAAGGTGGACGACAATGGGAAATAAAAAAAATAAAAAATGAATAAAAATTTCCGGAATTCACCGAAGAATTCTACAACGACAATACCGTCCACCGCAAAATCGGATTTCAGAAATTTCTGTCAGAAATCGAATTATAGAAATTTCTATTGTCGCCAACAGCGACGGCTTTTTAAAGGGGCATGCCCATTCCAATAAGTCCGAAAAACGGAAAAACGGTCATAATGACTATTAAAGTTCAAATAAATTTTGTCTCTATAAGAAAAACTGGTTCCCGGGAATTCAAACATTTGTAATTCTACTTTTCGGACATGCCCTTTTAATTCTTAGACAGCAAGCTTAGGGGGCATTTAACATGAAAACCGACAGTGTACTTAAATAATTTTAAACCAAAAAATTATTAGAGGACCCAGTTCGATGACAAGCATGTACATGGACACAGAAATGAACCTCAAAAGCGAAAGAATGTCTCGTGGGAGACAAAATGAAATAAAGAGAGGCAAGCAAGGGCTAGATGACTTTATTGAACAATGAGAAGGGGGAGGCAAGAAACAGATATTAAGGTCAGCCACTCGAGAAACTGGCAATTGGAGAGTGTTTAAAGCTAACAGGAGAAGCTTCATATAAAAGAAGAGGAACAAGATTGGAAGGAGAATGGGACCAGAACAAGGGCAGAAGAGCTGTTTTCTTTCTCATTTTCCCAATTTTTGCAGACACATAAAATTATTGCACTTATAACTAAATAAAATTGCAATTTTTTTTAAAGACAAACTTAATGGAAAGGTCAACAAATTTACGTATTTACTCCAATAACTTCACAACTTCTACTTTGAGAACCTATGTCTTTTCATGCAAAAAAGGTTTTGGTTTAAAATTTTTAGAAATTTTGCCTTGGTCTTCTTAGCTGATTTGACTGGGTGGCCTAGGGTATTGTGTGTGGCCTACAGTCTAAGTGCTCTTTTGCTGAGCATCCAAAAATGAAGTGATGGAGCTGAAATTTTTCTGATATTCGGTGGTTTGAAAAATAACTATGCATGCGAAGCTATTAGAGGCAATACGGTTTATTTATCAAGTGTTTTACTCCAAGGTTATCAATAGCCCAAGTGCAGGAACTGAATTTTGAAGTTTTGCAATATTTTTTTAGAGAACCAGATTTAATAGAACCAGATTTTTTTTCAAAAAAACCGCGTATTGATATTGGCTCCAGTTACTAGAAAAAAATTACCTGGACCAACTACCCTATTTGACTCCTAAAAACTTATAAGTATAAGTTAAGCTGCAAAACACTCAGATACAGAGATCCGAAAAATAATTAATTTGAAGTCTGCTTAAAACCACCCATCCGAATATTGGCCAAGGTTTTGGAGAAACAAAGGCAGGAATATGTGTATGTTGCAGTGAATGGAAGATTCTCTCTTATTTTTCATGCTTTCTGCACATTACATGCATATAATAGGCTGCACAATAAGGGCAAGCTAGCCTACAGGATACTATAAATTATTCGCCTAACTAACAATCAATAACACTGTTTTAGAAGCAAACAAGCTAAGAGAATATATTACATATAAATTACCAACTTTCAAATTTTACAGAAAAACAAAGGGTGCTCATCCACCTGGGGTCCCCACATCAAAAATTAAAAAGAAGTTCTTTTAACATTGAAATTTTTATGCAGTTACTAGAATATCAAAACATTATCTTACACACACAGAATGCTCGCTAAGCTGGTTCCAAAAACGTGTAAACAATTGTTGGCAGATTAGCTCTTCAAATGGCTGATTAAATGATTTCTCGACGGTCTAAAAACGAGTAGCGTCAAACTTTTTTTTGCATCAACTGAAATTTTAGGGGAGAAATGTTTTTGATTGTTCAAGTCATTGCATAAAATGTTTGATACAATAAAAAACTTCTCTTGACTTTTGGATGGGTGGCCAGGTGGATAAGTACCAAACAAAGTTATAATTTAAAAAAAACATAAAATTTCCCTAGTTCACAATTTTTTCTTCTTAGTTTATGTTACAGAACCTGTTACAGAACATTTTTGGTGCTAGGTGGCCCTGATGCCACGTTCATTTACTACCCTTGGTAAGGCCAGGGCCAAGTAGCCCAGGCCAGGTGGCCTCAAAAATGGGGCCACCTTCATTCACTATGTTTTAGGGCCACCTGGCCCTGGCCTCGTTCATTTACTACCACCCCTTGTGATTCAAAAATTGTTTTTCTCAGAATCAAAAAAATACGCGGCTTTCTGATAAAATTGGCGTCGAGAAACACGAACATGGAGTTATCTCCTCCATCCTAGGACTCTGCGTGGGGGAGTCTATAGTGCAACCAAATCGAGTATAGTCAAACCCCGATGTAAGAGATTCCGTGAAATCAGTAAAATGTTCGATAAACTTGACTATTTGCCTTTATTCACAGTTAATAGAAAAAGGGTTCTAAGTGCATAAGTGCCAAGTCAACAAATATTTTCTAATTTAATAATAAAATTTACACTTTTCGCAAATCGAAAAAAGAAAAAAATTCAAGTATCTTTAAATGTTTTTGAAAAGCTTGTGACAATTTTCCAATGATTGTTTAGAGAACTCCAAAATAAATACTGATATCTGCAGCAAAATACTTTAAAACTTTAATAAAACAAGTATAAAGTGTACAGAAAAAAGAACAAACAAAGGAAGGGATTATGTATAGAGTAGGCTAAAACAAGTTGGTGTCAAATTACGACTGCTTTCAACCAAATCATTGCCCTCAAGGGAATTGTTTATTAATTATTCAGCCAGCAACTATTTTAGCAGTTTAAAGGCAAAATAATATCGAATGAAAACACTGTTTTACACTTGAATTGGAGTGCTTGCTTACAGTGCTTACTTACATGAAAAAGTGTTAAATTTTTTTAGAAAATGCGAATACCCACAAGAGCTAGTAGTTCCTGTTTAAACAGCTTTTGAAAAAGTTTTTAGCTCCTTTTTCCTATTAATTTATAATTCACTAGCTAAAGTGCAGAAAGGGATTTTGAAACGTCTTGACTAATCCTTTACAAACGCTGGACGAAGGTGAAAAATAGTTTTCCCTAGAAAGGTACCATTGCAGTATACAGGGTGACAAAAAAGTACAGCGTTTTGCTAATTAGCTGCTTTTTCGACAAGAAACATTTATAATGGCGGAAACCCCCACCCCATGAATTAGACCTTTAAAAAATAGCTGTAACTGCCCTTTAAAACAACAAATTTAGGGTAAGCCCTTAGGCTTGGAGGTAGGCCAGCGTACGGAAGTCGTGACTAATAAATGTCTTGCGCACTTTTTCTGGGGTCTGGGACATATATCTGGGTACTCTTTACTTATACTTTAAAAGGAAATTTTTTTGGGGGGTTGGTTGGCTCACGCCCCAGAGGTCATTTTACCGGCCGGAGTGGGTTATTCGGTGTCCAGTCCAAAAACGATTAAAGTGTACTTTTAGTTTGCAGAATATACTTTACAAGGGTCGGGAGTCGCCTGTCGGCACCTATACAGACATTTTCGCAACAGACAATATCTAATTTTTGACAACAGAAGCGTGCTTAGAGTGCTCAATTTGCTTAAAAACAACTCTTAGAATTCAAACTTGACCGTTTTAATTTTTTTCAAGGCAAAAAGGTTTAGATTTAGTCAAGATTTTTGGCGGTAGGACGAAAAGCCACTTTCTGACTTTTATGCCGCGGCGAAAAAGCCAAATTTGGCTTTTTGAATTTTCAATTTTTTGGAGGGGGGGGGGGGTTGGTTGGTCAAAGAGGGTCCGCGGTCAAAGAGCCACTTTTTGAATTTAAGGAGTAAGTTATTCTGAATAAGCGTGAGCCTGGAATAGGCAATTTTGCAGTTCTTTTTTTTTGGAACTGTCATGTATTTAAGTCGCTATGTTTTGGAATTAGAAATTTTTGAAGTAAAAAGGGGCAGCTAGAGTAAACACCATGAACATTTGTTGTAGTAAGTATCAAGTAAGCCCCAAAAAGTGGCTTTTTCCTGGCTTTTTATCCGCGTTCAAAAAGTCCAAAAATCGTTTTTCGTCCTACCGCCGGATTTATATGATCCCATTCTTATGACTTCATAAAAGCAGGCATATGCCCCTCTTAAAACCCGTCTTTTTCGACGATCTTTTTTTTAACGAATGCTGACATTCTGGAAATACGATGGTGTTAGCGACAAAAATGATTTCCCCCTGTACGACCAATTTTGGTCTCCGTTTTAAGTCAAAAAAGCGTTACCCACCCACACATGCCTATATAAGATTTTTGAATTTTGAGTTTGCTATACACTTCTTGAATAGCCCGAGATCTTAGCTTTTAAATTAGCCATTGTAGAGTTGTTTGTAGTTTATATTTTTCAGTTAAAAATTAAAAAGTATCAAGAGGATCATCTTTCTGAAAATACCGTAAAAATACTTTAATAGAAGGGTACTCTCCATTCAAAGGGCACCCTGTGATAAGAAGCAGGGATGAAAGGGTGTTAAAAAATAGAAGAGTAGGGGTCGAGTTAGGTTGTATAATAGAAGAGCACCCCTAGACATTTTTTCTATACATTTTTTCAAGTTTATCTTTAACTAACTTGAGCTAAGACAATATTTGACCGCTTTGTGATTATTAAGACGCCTTATGATTGCTAAAATTCCTGGTTCAGGGGAAAGGTTCGTCAGTTAAAAAAAATCATATACCGTATTTACTGTATTAACTCCCACCCTCAGATAACTCCCCACCCTCTAATAAGTCCCCACCCTACGGACCTTATATCTAAGCCTAGAGCGAACATTTCGCAAATCTGTTTTTTGCGTTTTCTTAGTTGCCGCGAGTTTACCTGATTACACTTTTCAGATTTTGGTTGAGCACCCAAAAATCTTAAAATCAACCTAAAAATTTTTCGATTTTTTAGAGGTTGATAAATAACTCGCCATGGGGACTTAATACAGTAAATACGGGGGTCATCCGAAAGCCGCCTGCTGGCTCTTTACATAAAGTGAATAGTTGCAGCGTATGTTGTTTATAATGCCATTCGGTTTACGGAATGCTACTAGTGTCTTTAATAGGGCTCTGTCTATGGTTTCAGAAGGTTAAAAGGATGTTCTAGCATATGTAGATGATATTGCCATTTACACGCATGTCGATGATTTCCAGGTACATCTCGAGCAATTTGAGCGAGTATTATCCAATTTAGAAAGTTTAATCTCAAACTTTGTCCAAAGAAATGTGATTTTGCGAGGAAGAAGCTTTAGTTTCTATGGCATGAAATACGGAAGGATGGTTATTCTCCAGTCGATAATAACTAACCTATCATTGTTTTTTTCAGCTCCAGTGAACATAACAAATTTTCTCGTTGGTGGTCAGAGCTCCAGTCGTATAAGATATCAATTAAATATGTTAAGGTGCCATACATACGCTTAGTGACTCTTTGTTGCGGGCAATACAAGAAGATGTATAGAATGTTCCAGAAATAGAGGAATTTGACAATTCCAGAAATAGAGGATTTAACAGACCATTCGTGTCTGCATTTTGGTGAAGTTATAGAGGACTATGATCTCGATAGTAGGTTCGACGTTAGTTCTTATTGTTTTGATGAAGAAGATCCAGATCTAGTTGAACGTGGTGCTGCATCGTGCAATGCTATTACTCCAGTCAAATCCAGATTTACAGAATATGGGACAATTTCAAAGCTTTAGCAAGATTGTCCAGAATCAGGTCCAGTGCGACGTTTTCTAGAGTTGAAGGAAGTTGCAGAAGATCCAATTGCGTGAAATGACCACGAGTTTTTGCGAGAAATGACCACTCTATGAGAAATGACCAAACGAAACATGTTTTAGGTATTTGAGCTCGAGGTCGTAGCCTTTTGGCCTTTTTGGCCCCTTTTGGTAATAGTAAAATACCATTTTGTAAAGTTTTTTTTTTAGTTTTCCTAAAGAAACTCAAATGACTGTTTGTTGCCCACACACTATCTTTCGATTATCGGAATCAGTGCACGAAAAAGCCTTTTCGGGGGTTCGGTCGATTTTTTTACCCATGTGACAATAGTGTTTAAATGTCTTCTAAGTAATTTTTTTATACCCTTTAAACGATCAAAAGCTGTTCTGTTATTATACTTACACGGCCGCCGGCAGAGCGCCGGCGGCCATGTAAGAAAAAAAAGACTTGAAAAAACATTCCGCTCCGAGTGGTTGGGCATGAGTGATGTTTGGGAGGCCTAAAGTTAGGCAAGGTTGGGCAATATTAATTTTCGATATCTTATTCATATAGCATAGTCCTGCGGTTCTAGTTTCTAACGAGGTATCAGTTGGTGCATCATACTTGCAAAATATAGCACGAAAAGGTAACAGTATGAACCAGATTAATTTTCTGACTTCGTTCATACTGTTAACTTTTTGTGCTATATTTTGCGGGAGTTTCGCAACAACTGTTACCTGGTTAAAAAAATAGAATCGCGTGGCTAAATGATGGTGTCGAAATTTAAAAAAAAGTTCTTGCTACCGAAATGACCGCCAGGTTCATTATAAAGTTAGTATGAAGTTTTTTCCAAAAATTTGAAATCTTTTCAATTTAATTTACGTCTATTCCGGCACTTTTATTCAGCTTATTTAACTTATGTTCAAAAGTGCGTTGTTTCTCGTTTCACTAATATTATCTAGTTTTGTTTTCAAAAAAACTCATGGAGTTCGATGAGGGAAATAACATTGACACATCTAAAAATGAAAAACTGGAAACAGATGAAAAGGACTTTCCACAGCTTTTTTATTATCGACCAAAACCAACTTCATAAATTACTCCAGCGTTGCTGCGATTGTGGTGCCTTATCGAAGTATTTTCTCACAAGTATTTTAAAAATGGAGTGAGGCAGGATTAATGAGCTCGAACTTGGCAAGCGCTGCCTGTCAAGAGATAACAGAAGATTGCCTAGACTATTATTAGTGAATTTGAGTACGATTCAGAATACGAAATGCAAGACAGTGACTAAATTTGAAATTTATTTGATAATAAAGAGATAGTTACATATGAGCTGTTGCCCTAATTTAGTAGTTTCGATGACTTCTGTCAAATGCTTGCTTCCAACTTCTCGAACTACTAACACAAACCCTAAAAACATCACACGAAGAAAAAAGACGGCGAAAATAATAAAAGAAGACTTATCTAATTGACACGAGATGGACTTGACATCCAGCACACATCAGAAAACTCCAGACTCCAGGAAGAGATGAGGTATCCGCGGAAAGGGAACCTGAAATTGGCGCATAAAAACAACAGTTGAAAAAGAAATATTAGAGCAACAAAAAATATTTTTGAAATAAACTGTCATGAAGCAAAAAGTATTTTTGGGTTTCCGCCAATTCAAAATTCAACAATTGCTGGGCCTTGCACAAGCACACAAAAAAATAAGGCAAATGACTTTTTGAGCGTTTTGAACGTTTGAACGTTTTTTGGCCCAAAATGGTGCGAAGGTTCGGCACTTCTCTTATTTTGGCTTGTTTGGTCAATTTATATGGGTAATTGAGATCGCTGATTTCGAATCTGGCGTCAAAAAAGTCGAATTACCCCAAATTACCCCAAAACATCTACAATCAAAAACAAGTCTTTTCAGATCCAGACCCTCCTTTGTTTGTTGTACAGTCTAGAAGCCCAGCTAGCATACATGTGGAATGGCAACCAATGGCTAACTTGAGTTTGTGGCGAATGTCTGGCACCACTTTTCAAATCAAGTACAAAACACAAGGTGTGATTGATAATTACATATGCAAACTATTTTGTTTGGTAATCTTAGTCAGCTGTCTTGTGTGAGTTCGGTTATTTTATTAACCATGTAACCAAGAGTGCTTAGCGTTAAGAAAATTAATAATTTTAGTTTCTCAAATAATGACTGTGTTTATGCGACAAAGACACTGTCAAATAGAAAAAAGACTTAAAGGCTGCCGTTAGGGCCGTTTAAAGGACCATACTCGTTGATGCAAATGAGAATTTGACAAATTCAAATGCGCACGGGACACTTCTCTTTCGTCTCTCACTGTACTCTTTTGAGTAGCTCGAAACGACTCAAAAGAGTACAGTGAGCGACAAAAGAGAAGTGTCCCGCGCGCATTTGAAATTTTCAAGTTCTCATTTGCATCAACGAGCGTGGTCCTTTAAGTTGGAAAATTCGGCTTTGGTGGTGCAGTGGATAAACTTTTGTGTTTTTTGGCCCAAAATGGTGCGTAGGTTCGGCACTTCTCTTATTTTGGCTTGTTTGGTCAATTTATATGGGTAATTGAGATCGCTGATTTCGAATCTGGCGTCAAAAAAGTCGAATTACCCCAAAAGATTAGGAAAACAAGCTAAAATAAAGAGATGCATGCGGAGTCGAACCTGTTCACCGTTTTGGGTCATGAAATACAAACGCTTATCCACTGTGCCACCGGTGTTGAATTTTCAGACAGTTAAGTGCATGACCAAATGAATCAATTTCCGTACGGATCATTCTGCTCCGTTCTGTGTACGGAACCATTCCGTACACACAGTTTTGGGTCGAAGTTTCGAAATGTAGTTAGCTATTCGGATACTCTAAATATGTGAAAAATCGAATTCGTGGAAGAATATGAATTTGGGGTTCCTTGGAATCCAGAGTTTCTGGAATGGATCCTTTTTGAATTTATTGAATTAGCCCGAATTATCTTTTGATAAGTAAAGTTCTACCTTGGTACTTGACTGGTCAATCGCTTCAAGCTTGCTATCAGGTTATTTAAAAGTCCCAACTTTTTAAATGCTTTTGTGAAGTTCTTGCTACCGAAATGACCGCCAAGTTCGTCATGAAGTTAGTGTGAAGTTTTTTTTCGAAAATTTTGAAATCTTTTCAATTTAATTTACGTCTGTTCCGGCACTTTTATTTAGCTGGAGTGTGGGGGAACCTGTCCAAAAAGTGAAGTGCTCTATCAAAAAACCTATCGATAGGGCCACGATTTGCATCATAATCGATTTATAGGTTTGCTCCATAATCTGAACACGACTCTTGATGTAAAATGAATGTGAATGCTCATTTTGCCTTGCTCCATTAAATGTTAGATCGTGGTCATTTTCGAAATAAGTTAGGGCTGTGTAGAAGAATTATCCAAACCTTCTCTGGAAATATCTCAGTCAAAATCCGCAAGTCACTGAGAGGCTTGTAAAAATAATAAAAAAATGCATTTTTAAACTCTATGTAAATGTTTTAATAAAAAATTCAAACACACACTAAAGATATTTTCATTTCATCAATAAATACAAACCACACCACATGCATAATAGTCCTCATGTATGCCTGAAATAGTCGAAAATTCTAGGCTTAATCCAATTTATTTCATGCCAAAATATTTTTACTTTACTGTTAGATATGCTGCTTATTTAAACCTGTAAAGGTCTTGAATATTTTAATAAAAAAAATTAAAACACATACTAAAGATGGTTTTATTTCATCGATAAATACACACCAAATGCATGCTCAAAATAGTCCTTATAGGCTTAACCCGATTTATTTCATGCCAAATAATTTTTACTTTACTGTTAGATATGCTGCTTATGTAAACCTGTGAGCTCTTATTCAAATTATTTCTGCAAAAATAGTTTTATTTTTTAGTTTTTTGCTCTTTAAATTCAGCGACGTCGTGGCACCAAAATTTGGCCAAAAAAGAGGTGATAAAAGGTGAACTGGTGGTGTTCTCGCCCAACCTGTCAATCCGGACACTCACTTGCCTCTAACCACAGCCATAAAAAACTTTATTCACCCCAATAAATGGAGTCAAGGTCCAGCTGTCAGTCACTTAGCCTCTCGGCAAGTAGAAGAACCATACTGATAAGGGTGATCATTGCACTGCTCACGCCCCTTTGTGACCGTATAAATAGATGGGCAGGTGGTGGTTGTGCATTCCATTTTCTTCAGTCAACTCCCTCCCATATCAATCAACCAATCAGACCATGAGGAGCACTCTAGTGCTTCTTTTGGTTGTGCTCGTCGGGCTCTCCAGCTCTTCTGAGTACTCCAGCCGCCGAAGAACCATTGATCAGGAAGAACAGAATGTCCAGGAACCAGCCAAGCCTTTCCAGTCCGGCCACCAATACATCTACACCTACAAAGGCCAGATGTCCTCCGGCCTAGGCAACACCCCCAACAGCCAGCAGGATGAACCCGACCAGAAGGCAGTGAGCAGAATTGAAGCTGAGGCAAGATCACATTCCAGAGCTCTCATTCGGCCACCCTCCGTCTGCAAAACATCCAGATGGGCCAGGCCAACCAGCAAATTGAGAACGAGAAGGAGGTCCAGCCAATGGGCATGTTTGAGCGCAAGCAAGTTGAAGAGGACAAACGCCAGCAGTTGGTATGGTTTTGGTGGATTTAAATTTATTCAACGCGGTTGATATCAATAATTGCAGGAACTAGCTGTCCAATTCGAGTATGTGAATGGAGTGGTGGGTCGCATCAACTTCCAAACTGAAGATCCCATCTGGGCTCGCAACATCAAGAGATCAGTGCTCAATCTGCTCCAAGTCAACCTTAAAGCAGAGCAGCAGCAACAGGATGAAAAGGAGGACACCTACCAATCTGGAGTCGGCAAGACCTTCACCACCTCTGAGGTTGCAGTTATTTGGGTTCTTGACTTATTTTGCATGTACCTCCTGCATTTTCAGACAACCATTGAGGGCAAATGCATGACCACCTACACCGTTAACCCCACCAACAAACCAGGCCAGCAGCGAGAAGAAGACCAGCAGCAAAAGTTCAATGTCACCAAGACTATCAATTTCCAGCAATGCCAGCAGATCGCCGATGTGGCTTATGGTGCGTTTTGCCTAGGTTTCCAAAAAAAATCTAATTATCTTGTCTCTATTTCGTAGGCTACCAGACCCAGGAACAGCCAGCCGAGTGTGCCCGATGCCAGCAGCAATGGTCCAACACCAACCAGCGGCAGCAGCAGCCATCAGCCGAATGCCAGAAGTGTGACCCCAAGCTGATCAAGCAGCAGCAGTTGAGCCGAAGCACTATGATCCGATTTGTGCTCCAAGGAAAGACCAACAGAACTGTGCCATTCAGCGAGCTGAACTTGTGTCTCAGTACATCTACAAGAACTTGGAGACAGATGCTTCTGCCAAATACCCTTCTGGTCTGCAGACTGTTGTGGCTGCTCAATTGATCTTCAAAGAGAGCCGGTCTGGTCATGACCAGCAGGAGAACATCCCCCGATCGGACAAGGCCAACACCCTTCTGTTCGACAACCAGTGGGATGTGGAGGAGAAACGGTTCTACCAGTTGGGTGATGAATCCAGCCGAACATCTCCCTTTGCAGAAGTTCCCCATAAGGTGGACATTTTTAATTTTTGTAAAATTTTAATGAACTCAATATTCAGGTCGAGCAAGCCCAGCAGATCATCCGCCGCCTGGTCCAAGCCGCTTCTGACAAGCAGAAAGGCATTGAGTTCCACCAATTGACCAAATTACAGCGCCTGGTTGAGATCTTCCGAATGTGCAGTATGGAAGAGTTGGAGCAGATCGTATCCCAAAGCAAGCAATCCACCAGCAGCTCCAGCAACAGCTACCCTCGCTCTGAGAGTGAGCAGCAGAAACAACAACAGTTGGTGGCAGATTGTCTGGCTATGGCAGGCACCCGCAACACCATCCAAGTGCTCTCCCACAAGATCACGGACGGCGACTTCAGCTCCAAACAAGCTTTCCAGGCTTTGAAGGCTCTGCAAGGACTGCCCGCTCCATCAGATGAGCAAGTAGAGACTGTGAAACGACTGTGCCAACACCAAGCAGTCCACCGCTCCAGTGCTTTGAAACAGACCTGCTGGTTGACTTTTGGATCCATGGTCTCCGAGTTGTGCCATGAGAAGACCGGCAAACAGGAAGAAGGAGAAAAGATTTTCGGAACACAGACTGGATTCCAACCCAAGCAGGAGATGTGCAGTAGTGACAAGAAACAGAGCTACAAGCAGGTGGGACTTTTCACTAAATATAAAATTTTAAAATAATAATACTACTTCATAAATAAGATTTGATATTTTGAGCGAAAATTCTACTTTTTGCGGGCTTCAGATGGTTTTATTTTAAAAATTGAGCATCAAACAGAGCTCACAAACTTTTTAAGAAAAAAGTTATATTTCGATATATTTTTAATGTAGTAATCCGATCCATTATTTATTGCCATTTTAAAGCAAAAATATTTTCTACCTAACATTGAAAAAATAATAATTCCTGGTTCCAAAAGAGTTCACATATTACAAAAAGTAAAACCTAAAGTCTTTTTTTATTTAAATTTTTTATATATGCTCTACTGCTAGCCAATAAGACCAATTTTCAAAAACTTGAATTTCCGGACACCACTTTTTCTTATTAATACAAAATTAATTTGAATTTTGACAATAAAGCATACAAAACTTGTCAAAATAAACATCGAAATTCAAATTGTTTTTGTTTTTATAATGAAAAGTAGCGCCTGGGAATTTATTAAATTGAAATTGGAACTATTGGCGTGGGCATGCCCTTTTAAAGGCAAAATTACACATGTCATACTTTTATCATTTTTCTTTCTTTCTTCCAATTGGAATTATTGATTGCTCAAAAAATCGAAATTATCTCTGATTAAATAGCTTTTGAAAAAAAATCGATTATTTCCATTGTTTACCAGCAAATATATTCTAATCTGTGTATTTTCTAATTTTTTTCTAAGCTCACCTAAACCTAAATTAAATCTTTTTTGGGCGCTATCTAAGTTTCGAAATTCATCTAACTTGTTTTCAATTGATTTGCAGGCCTTGGAGCAGCAGTTTGAACAGGCTCAGAACACCTACGAGAAAGTGCTAGCCCTGAAAGCAATTGGAAATGCTGGACTTGACATCACCATCCAGCGTCTGGAGAAGATCATCGTGGACGTCAGTCAAGAGCGCATTGTGCGAGCTCAAGCTATTGACTCTCTGCGTCGTCAGCGCAACCAGATGGCCCGCAAGATCCAGCGAGTCCTCCTGCCCATCTTCCAGAACACCAAAGAGCACCCAGAAGTGAGGATGACTGCCTTTGCTGTGATCATGCAGACTCAGCCCCAACAGCAGATCCTCGACCAAATCATCTACACCCTCACCAAAGAGCGTCAACCTGAGGTGCAGTCTCTGGTCTACAGCATCATGAAGACCCTTTCCAAGTCTAAGATTCCCCAGGAGCAGAGCATGTAATTTATTCTACTTTTTAAAATGAAATTTCTAATTTCCTCAAGTTTCAGTGCCAAACACCTGAAGAGCGCCCTTAAGGTGGTCAAAGTAGACGAGCAGAGCCTTCGCCCCAGCCGCAGATACCAAGTACCCATCTATAGCCAGGAGCAGAAGGAGGGACTCTTCCTCAACTTCGTGTCTGCCTACCGCAACAGCCGCCGCCAGCTGCCTACCTATTTGGCTGCCAGCATGGACACTCTGCTCAACACCAACTTCCAGACTGACAGCCTTCAGGTCTCCGCCGTCCAGCAAAACCTTGAACAATGGTAGGAACATTTACCAATTTATTGAATCTGTAGTTGCTAAACTAATTTTCAGGTATGAAACTTTGTTGCAGCGATTTATTGCAGCCACCAAGCAGGATTCCTCCCAGACCACCCGTGGCCATCGCTCTAGCAGTAAGAATACCAACAACAAACAGGAGTTGCGCAATATCTTCTCTGGTCTCAAGATCCGCAACCGCAGATCCAACAACCAGGAACAAAACCAGAATGAGCAGCCATTCGCCATGGTGTGTGTGCGAGTGGGAGATGTGGACCAAGCCATCCTGCCAATTGACCAAGAAACCATGCCTGAGTGTCTCCGACAAGTGCTCAATGGAGAACGACCAAGTCTTTCAGAGTGGATGCGCAAGTTGCAAGACACCCAGCACTTCCGCCTCTTGTCTGTCATGAACATCCAGGAGAAGACTGCCCGAATCCCCACCTCCATGGGTCTGCCCCTCAGAGTTGTGCAAGCTACGCCTATGATGGCTTCCATTGAAGGCAGTTTGAACGCCAAAGTGGAGACCAGCCGTGCCGAATCTCCCATGAACATCAAGGTCCAGCTGAACATCCACCCTAGTGTCTCTGCGGCATATGTCCAGAAGGTAAGATTTGTCCAAATTTCAGTATACGAGATCCTAAATTGGCTTTTCTTTTAAGTATTTACTACATTTTACTTTCAGATGGAGAGTTGGTTGCCAATCTTTGCCACCGGAGTTGCCAGTACCCAAGCCGTCGAGTTGAACTTGCCCATCCAGGCCGAAATCAAGGCTGACCAGAAGACAGGAGTGCGCATTGCCCTTGAAGTGCCCCAGACCCCCAACACCCAACTGTTCGGTAGCCACAGTCTGCCATGCACCTACACCCGCGAATGGGATGAGCGAAACAAGATGATGAAAGACCCCAAGGTGAAGGTAGTCCACTACCCTCAGCTTGAGCAGTCTCAGCAAGAGGTCCACCGCGAGATCGGAAAAGTAAGATTTCCATTTTTTAATTTTTAAAAATCAATAATTTATTGCAGCAGTACTTTGGCATGCCCCTCCACCTGAGCAGCCAATACCATTGGCCAACCACCAAGGTCAACAGCTACCGCCAATTGTTCCAGCTGATGATGGCCACTGAAAACCACCTCCACCTCTCATTCAACCCTCAGGCCAACGATGGAACACCCAAGAAGATCATCTTCCAAGCCAATGCCATGCCCTTCCACAAGGTCAGCAGCAGTAGCCATGGTCCAGAACTCTCCAACTTCTACTCCGAGGCTCAACCCTTCCAGAAGGCTCATCCAGAAGACAACTTCGAGGTCAGAATTTCAAAAAAAAAATCGTTTCAACCTACTGATCAACTATTCTTTAGGACATGGAACTGGATGGACAAACCCATAGCCGCCAGAAACTGAACACCTACATGAGCAAATTCCAACCAGGTCAGATGTACCAGCACAGCTTGGAGGTCAGCGCCAAAACTGAGGGTGGACGGTAATTTTTGGCTAATCTTCAAAACTGAATCTGGTATCAATGAGAATTTAGCAAATCATGCCACGGCAAGATCGAGCTGAAGACCTCTTGTGACGCTCAGCTCAACTTCTGCAAAGCCTTTTTGGAAGTGGAGAGAAGTGCATTACCCAAGAGACACAAGAGTGGAAATTGAAGGCCAAAGTGCAGTTGCTGCAACCCCAACCCGTCAACCATGTGGAGGAGGTCGGCCAAGACAAACACCAGAAATTGGTCTGCCAAGTGGAGTGTGACTGGGGAACTGACAAGCAGCAGAACATCCACTTCCGAGTGCGAGGAGAGCAAGCCATCAGCCGCCAACAACGCCAACTCCAAACAGCCAGCAACAGAAGAAGCGATCTGCCTTCCTCAACAAATTCGATTTGTTGGCTGAGTACAAGCTGCAGCCTGCTGCCCAGAACACCTTCCACCGTGGATTGGAGATGCTCAAGTGCCGTGATCCATGGAACACCCAATCCCTGATCCAGCAGAGCGGCACAGATGGACAGGTAGGAAATTTTTCAGTTAGATATCTTTTGCATTCTAAATATCTTTGCTTGAAGGCTAAATATCCTTTTCTAAATAATTTTGCTATGTGCAGCCTAGATTCTAGCCTAAAATTAAATTATTTCAGATCCACGCCACCATCGTGATTGACCCCATCTACCAGCAACAAGCCAACATCAGCATCTCCACTCCTAACCAAAAGGTGCGCATGGAGGCCGTAGAGCTGAAGCCTTTTGGAGAGCCCCTTCAGATTCGTCCCTTCCCCCTGGTCCGTCCTACTATCAAGAAGAGTCACTCAGCCAAGCAGCTATTCAAGCGCATGGTTGTGGACAAGGCACCACGCGCTCAATGCACAGTTGACGGCCGAAGAGTGGAGACCTTTGATGGAGTGCTTTACAAGGCTCCCATCGGAAAGTGCTACTCTGTCCTTGCCAAAGACTGCTCCAGCGAAGAACCCCGCTTTGCAGTGCTCATGAAGGCTATTGGAGAGCAGCAAAACAGCCAGGACAAGGTTTGAATTAAATAAATATTAGATAAATACTTGTCTAATTCGACAAATTTACAGAAGATCAAGGTGATCACCCCTGAGCAGACCATCGAGTGCAAACCAACTGGCTCAGGCTCCTCCAAGAAGTTAGAGTGCTACATCAACGACCAGCTAGTCAACCCTCAAGACCAATCCTCCTCCGAATATAACAACAATGGAGTGGTGGAGTTCAACAATGAGGAGCAGACCGATGTCAGCATTCAAGTGGAAGAAGGTGTGCAGGTGCGCATGTCCTGCTGGTGCTCCAAATGCAAGTGCCAGAAGGTGGAGGTGCGTCTCTCCCAGCAATACAAGCAAGGACAAGTAATATTGATTTTTTTTCTGGATCCTATTTAATTACACCCCATTTCAGTGTGGATTGTGTGGTCACTTCGACGACCAGGCCGAGGACGAGAACGAGCTGCGCATGGGCAACAACCAAAACACCAATGATCTAGCCGAGTTCCACCGCTCTTACACCATGAAAGACGACTGCTCCAGCCAAGATCAGGACTCGATCTACTCCAACAAGAACAAGTTCAACCGCAAAGTCAGTCGCAGCAACAAGAAGAGCAACTACGACAGCCAGGACAGCTACCAACAGGAAGACCGAGAGGACAACGAATGGCAGCAGGTGGATACCATAGCCAAGAGGAAGACAGCCAATGGGACAGCGACCGTCAACAGAAATGGAGCAACAGCAGCAAGGCAAACGCCAGCAGCAGAACAGCCAAGAAGACCAGGGTAGGTTTTTGAAAGAAAAATATCTGCAAAAAATCAGTTGGTTCGTAAGTTAGATCTATAAATTTTAAAAACGAGATGGTTTGTCTAAAAAATAGGTTTGCACCACCGGGGATCAAAATTGTGATAATAGCAAACCATTTCAAATTAATATACCAATTAATCTTCTAAATTTTGTGTCTTCAGAGCCCATTGAAGAGACCAAAGTGCTAGAGTTCAACCACAAGATCTGCTTCTCAGTCCAGCCAGTCAAAGTGTGCCCAGAAGGCAAGACTCCAGCCAGTGAAGAGGTAGAAACCAGCCCCAAGAAAATTCAGTTCGCCTGTCTGAGCCGAGGATCTGTGGAGGCCCGCCAGTTGCAGCGCCAAGCACGCAAAGGACTCCGAGTGGATGTGTCCAACCTGACCCCCAGCTTCGTCGAGACCGTCCAGCAACCAATTCGCTGTGTGGCCTACTG
>SADC01001194.1:0-109916 GCA_004194705.1 Ditylenchus dipsaci
AACGAACAGGCAGGCATCAGTTCGAACACCCGAATAATGAGAAAAGACAACTCCCAACATAAGCACCTACAAATGACATAAATAAATAATGCCAACAATTTTTTTCAAGCAGGAGGCTGAAAACACTTAAGAAATTAGCATGTGAGCATTAAACATGAAAATGAGTCATGACTAATCGATAAGACAGGACCATGAGAGATGTTCATAACTATGAGAAAGACATAACCATGACATGATTGTTCTTATGTTGTTAAAAAAAACTCACCGTTTGATTTCAGTTTGGGAAAAAAGGCTTTTGTTCGATCATCGGTTCAGATGGTGTGGTTGTGATAAATTGTCCCTTTTTGTTTGATTGTGAAAAATTTCCGATTTAACAGAGTTGTGATAAATTGTCCCATTTTTGTCTGATGTGATAAATTGTTCCTTTTTAAGGAGTTGTGTAAAATTGTCCGTTGTGATAAATCGGCGTTGTGATAAATTGTCACGTACCGGAGAAAACGTGATTTAACCATGTTAGCAAGCTGAATGCTTACGATGCTAACAATGCGCAAATGAAACACGAACGACTCAGGGAATTCACATCTCGAGGTCAACCAACTCCCTTTAATTTAACAGATAAAGCAAGTAATAATGCATGGGCACAACGCATCTGCATTACGATACCGCAAACGAAAGACCATACATGTAATCAGACATTGCGAAAACCCCAAACTTTATTGACAAACAAATACAGACAATGATATTACTGTGATTTAGTGAACATTATTCTTGAGGCATTTAACAGGAAAGCTTGCTACAACCAGAGACCAAAAGGCAACCGTCGGTTCGAACGCTTGAATAGTGAGAATAGACGACTCCTGACATGAGCACCTGAAAATTATACGAATAAATAATGACCACAACTTATTTTAAGCAGTAAGTCGAATCAACCAAAGAATGACACGTGACACATCATCATAGGGACATTTAACATGAGAAATGAGTCATGACCAATCGCATGAGACAGAACCATGAGAGATGTTCACGAAACATAACTATGAGACAAAGACATAATCATGACACGTGAAACATGACCATGTAACATGAGAAGAGGTAATCATGAAGGTTTAATTATGATCCACGATAGCATGCTTGAAGTCACGCTTTTTCTCAAGTACCTCTACTTTGTTGCGTTTTACTTTGAGAATCAACCATAAATCACCGCACAGCCAACCACTTCAAATATTTACCATCATTGTGGCAGCTGGAATGTAACGTGATTCATACTTGATTCAAGGTGGAATACAATTCACAAAACAAAACATGCTTGAGTAAAAATTAGGAAAAAATTAAAACAACAATGAGACCGCATCATGAACCACAGTCTTACCCTTAAATATCTTGACTTATTCATTCTTCAGTTTGAGATACAACCATGAACAACAGTACAGTCCAAGCACTTCAAGTATTTACCACTATTGAGCACCTGGACTGTAGTATGAATCATATTTGAATCAAGAAATTCTCAAAAGAATTTAAAAAGGCTCGAGCACAAAAATTTCTTCAGAAAATAAAAATTTTATCCAAGTATATGGATGATTCACAAAACAACCATGAGAAAGATGAGACTCGAGCACGAAATTATCTCAGAGAGCCAACTGCTCAACATGCGCAAGAAATAAAATGAGCAAGCGACAAAACTCTCGCAGCAATGAAATCCTCTCGAGACCAACTTTTAAACGACAATTTTGAGACATTTTTGAGAAAATCGGACGGACGGACACAAACTCTCTTTTAGTATATAGGATTATTGTCTTGACACGACATCGAGTCTTCTGTTGACTCGTGTCACTCTGTTATGTATTTGTTATCATTCGTCCCGTTATAAACTATCTTGTTGGTTCGCTCTGCAATTCTCCAAATTCAAGCTCTCGAGAACACAACAATATCTTGATAACGCGACCCCGTGGGACCGGAAAAAGGTCGCGTTATACCGAACGTGAATATCATATTATCTGGAATCATTTCAAGGGTTGCGTTGTATCGAGACACGACTGCATTATGAGTTTGTAAAAAAATTCAACCACCGGGGCACCGCCACCTGGGCACCACCACCTGAATACCCCTACCTGAGTACCAGCGGAAAGATAGCCGACATGAGTTTGCGAAAATTGGGAGAAAATCGGGTTTGAACCCAAACATCCACAAAAAATCCAGGCTAAAATACATTATTACCAATTTGGATGGCAGGAAAATTTTTTTTAGTAGTAACTTTGATCATACATTTTGTGCTTAAAAAGAAGCTAATATGCAGTACTTGAGTATTCCGGAAAGACATCCAACAAAGGTGTGCAAAAACGTAGCAGAAAATTGAGCTCTAATTTAAAAGTGGCGACAAATAGACACAGCCGACCCAAATACTATATGGAGATATAACTTAGCAAAAGCGAGTCACGTAACAGAATGTTGTTACGTGACTCAACTCGCGTAAAATAAGATGCGTCCAAAATTGTAAAATTTCTATCTCTTCAGAAACTTCTATTTTTCAGAAACTTCTACACACTCTTAAATCCAGTTAAACATAAGAAGACAAACATTTCGAAAGATGAAAACACAAAAAAATGAATCCAGAAGCCGAAAATCAGGTGTTACGTGACTCGGTGTTACGCGTAACAGGAAAGCGTGTTACGAGACTTTGTTACGTGACTCGAAAGTAGTGTTACGCGTAACACAAGTCAAATTGTGTTACGTGGGTCGTGTTACGCCGGAGTGTGAGGGGAGCTTAACTAAAAAAGACCTGGAATTTAAAAGCATGTTTTTTTGATCATGTCCCTTTTAAGGGGGGGGGGGTTTACACATCGAGATGCGAATATTATGAACTCTCAAGTTCGATTCCCAGTGGGTGCATAACCTATTTTATTAATCTATTCAAAAACAAAAACTCGAAATTTTTGTGTACATTTGTTTACGAAAATGTAACTGCAATACAAAACATTTGAGCGTTTACATGTGTACACAAAACATCACTGTCTACAACATAGGGATAACAGATTTGCCATGATCACTATTGCAATAACGGTTTTTAGGCTGTCACGCAGGTCAATGTCCCGTGGGACAAATCCCTATATTTGTACCGCGGGACATTAGGCTGCGGTACAGTCTAAAAAACCGTTTTCGATACTGATCCTGGCAAATCTGTTATCCCTATGTTGTAGAGCATGGTCTGTTCCCTTGTGGATCTATTAAAGGAGGGGTGAAAGCTGTTAAGGAGATAATCTCGACATGAAAGCATTCATCCAACTTTTGTGTTTTAAAAGTGTGGTTTTAGAGCCAAATTTTGTCAACAACTTGGTGTTGCGATGTCGGACACACTTTTGCAGAATTAAAAGTTGTACAGGGTGTCCCAGAAAAAAACCCCTACCCTTCAAGGGCACCGTGAGACCATTTTCAATTTTCTGTGCACGATATGTCATCTTGTAGCCCTGGAAATTTTCTAGCGAATGGTATATCAACGTTCACTAAGTGACAATGGCATAGTGGGTAAATAAACAGACAAATAAAAAAAACCGGATTTTCGATCCCCGGATATTCTGTTTTGCCAAATTGACTCGTAGTCAGAAAAATTTGCTAAAGTTTTATGTGCTGTGATAACATTATTGTACTAAGTCGTAGCGCAGATCAAGCGCTACAAAACCCAATTTGCAGAATATTTTCTGAAAATATAAATGTTGAGTTATGACTTTTTGAAAAAAAAACCACAAATATCCAAAAATCAATTTTTCTTAATTTTTTCGAATTTCAGTCGTTTTTTAATGGGTTTGCTGTTTTCCTGAGACCATATCTCAACATTTAAATTTACAAAAAAATTTCTGTGAAAAGGGTTTTGTAGCTTCTGATCAATATGAATGCGAGAAAAAATTACAGCGCAAATTGTTCGAGCGAAATTTTGACCAGTTAAGGTGACAAAAGTGCTTGTCAAATTTTGTGAAATGACTTTATTTGTGTTAATAGCCGGATGCTGTTTTTTGAAATAGTCCGGAAAATTTTTATATACCCATCGAAAGAGAAAAAAAAGGGCTACAAAATCATGTGTTTGAAATATGATTTTGAAAAAAAATTTTTGATACTGATATTCGACCTGAAAATACGTCAATAATTTTTTAAGTCAACAAAAACTGAAAATCCGGGGATTGATCAAACTAATTCAAACAAATTGTCATAATTTTCTTCCAAAACATCGGTCTCAAAAGTGGGTATCAGCAAAACAACAGAGGGGACCAAGGCAAATTTTTAACTGTCCGAACTGTGCCAAAATGCCCTCAAATGGCCGAAATGCCCCAAAAGGGCGAAAATGCCCAAACTGGGTCAAAATGACCGAAAAGGGCCAGAATGGCCAAATTAGGCCAAAATGACCGATCTCGTTCCAAATAATCGATAAGGGCCAAGATGCCAAACCTGGGCCGAAATCACCGGAAAGGGCCGAAATTTACGCGCCACTAGCGTTTACCGCAACCAATAATGTACCTAAACAACCAGTGCAAACCCGAACCATCTGCACGTAGTGCGGGCTGGGCGCTGAATAAGTTAGGGCTGATGCGCCATCGGCGCAGCGTGCCTTCTAGTATTTTCATTAAATGGCCGCATTTTACGTGTCGGACATTTAATATTAAATACCAGTAACCGGTTACTTAACCGGATATATAACCGGCTATTTAACCGGTTATCACCCATCACCCAACCCTAGTAATTCCTCTTAAAGGGCCATTGCCACCTGTTTTGAATTGTCCCCGCCAATTCAAATTTTTTGCCTAATCATTCAACTTTTATACTGATTTTTAACTTGGTTCCTAACAAAAAAAGGCCTAGAATTTAATTTTAGGTACAGTTTTGTTAGAAACCAAGTTGAAAAATTCGTACAGAATTTCAATGATTCAGAAAAATTTGAATTGACGGAGGACAACCGTTGTCGGAGACGGCAATGGCGCTTTTAAATGACAATTCGATTCCTACAAACCAGCTTCAGAATATCATAATTAATATACACATGGAACTTTCAAAGCCAAAAAGTAAAAAAATTAACCAAGTAAACATCCTATGCTGTTCAGGTTACCCTCGCCATAGCGCACCCTTTGAATTAGCGCCGGTACCGAGGGAATGCTCTAATTCGGGACTCGAATGTATAAAAAGTGACAAACAATTTACCCGTAGGTTCCTCGTCCAAAACTTCTCTCAGCACTTTTTTGCATTTCTCGTAGTTGCCCATTTGAAAAAGTTGTTCCGCAAATCGAATTCTTAACAAATTCTGTCTTCCACTTTTCATTGCTGCTTCATAGAACGTGATGGCCTAGCAAATAGGGAGATTAAAAGTTAGCATTTTTCAGAATTTCAAAAGTTACCTTGCTATACAAATGGCATTTTACGTAAGCATTTCCAATTTTTTCGGCTAATTGATAGTTTTTAGGAGCTCTCCTCATAGCTGTTTCATAGGCTTCAATGGCTAGAGTTGGCTCCTGTATACTGATGTAGGCATCGCCCAACAGTTCGTAAGCAATTGGGGATGGGTCCTTGTCCAAAATTTCTCTAAAGTGTTATAATACTGGCTGGAACAGGAATTTAGGCCAGGGAAATTGAAAACAGTCTAATTTTAATTTTTGCGGAGCAATTTCGGTATTCACGCCCCAGTCAAAAAAAACGTGGGGGACTTAGGCAAATTTTTTTAAATTTTTTTTGATGAAAAAAATTAAATTTTTTTTACAAAAAATGGTTTTATAAAAAATAAAATTTTTTGGCGCTACTTGCATACCGTACTTCCTCTAATAGTAGCCCCCTCCTACGAGGGAGGGGGAAGGGTTGTGGGGGTTGAAAAATAGGAGCCCTTGGGCTGCTACCAGAGGAAATACGGTATTTTCTCTATTAATCCCCCACTCTCTATTCATCCCCCACCATATGGACCTTATATCTCAGCCTAGGGCAAACATTTTGCAAATCTGTTCTTTGCATTTTCTTGATTAGCACGAGCACTCCTGATTCTACTTTTCAGATTTTGGTTGAGTACCCGAAAATATCGAAATAGACCTCAAACTTTTCTGATTTTTTAGTGGTTGAAAAATAATCCCCCATGGGGTTTAATAGAGAAAAAACAGTATAATCCCCCCCCCCTAAATCAACTTTTTTTTTAAATGTCCCCAAACACCATATATAGACCTAAAATTGCCTCAGAAGCTCAAAAAAGACATTATTTTTGACTTCCGGTCAACCGGTTCTACCCATATTATTTTGTAACACCCAAGAGTATTTTATTTATTTATTTTCAGTTTGCTGATTACCTATAGCAGGAAGCAAATTTGTGTTTGTCATGTTTTTCTTCCAAATATATTTGAGCCATTTTGATGCGAGCAGATTGGTAATTTGGTTGGTCTGAAAAAGGCAATAATCAGCTATTTGCTAAACATATCACAATATTTAAAGCTCAGAGTACCTGGTTGTACAGATTGCAAGGTAGCAAGGGCTCCATCCACATTGCCTCTGAAAATTATAAAAAAGTTGAGAGATATTTAGAAAAACAGAAATTTTGACGGCACTATGAGAATTTTTTAAACCACCCAGTCCAGGAGCGTGGCCAAGTGAGAGGACTACCATATCTATAGCCCCACACCCATCACGTTTTTGTAAAAAGATAAAATGACCTCTAGGGGCCTTAGCCTACCCACACCCTGAAAATATTCTGGCTACGCATCCTATACTGTACGCAAAATAAAACGCAACTTTTTTACCTTCTTAACTGCAACTGTGCATTCATGAGGAGTAGTTGTTGTTCTTCTGGTTTGCCAGAATATGTCTCCACTGCCATGGCCATTGTGGCATCTGCCTCTTCCTGCACAAAATAATGATTAAAAATTATATTTTTTGGAGTCAAAACCAGGCTAAAAGCCAGATAGGGTCAATACAGCCAACCCCCGATTTAACGGCCTCCACCTCAGGTTCGTTCGCGCCTAGGGTTCGACACTTTTTTACCCTGATTTTTGAATTGTTTTGCGAGTTGTCTTCGGCTAGTAAAGTCAAAAAAATTGTAAAGATTTCGATTTTGCCGATTGTTTTAGTAAGCGTACGCCAGTGCCGCGTACGGCTTTTGTAGAGACCTCGGAAAATGCGATCCACGATATCCTTCTTGCAAGTCGGCGCTCTAACCATTTGAGCTATCGGGTCGCCCCAGGCCTGTTTCTTATTTCTCTGCTATCTGCCTCCCTTACATTTTTCAAATAAAAAAAATTGCCGAAAAAGATCCGCGGGTACTCGGTTTAACGGCCACCAGACATTTTCTACTATTAGTAGAATTTGTTGCGCGACATTTTCCACTATTTTCGGTGAAATTCGGGCAAAACTACCGCATCTCACCGAAAAATTGTAGAAAATGTCGCGCGAAAAATTTTCCTAATAGTAGAAAGTGTCAGGTCGCCGATTTAACGGCCTCTAATTTAAAATTATAGGGCGAAATTATTTTTTCTTCCAAAAACTATAAACAAAATTGAAATGCTCACGATATTTCGGACTGGACTAGCCCAAGACAACTCGCAAAACAATTCAAAAATCAGCTTCGAAAAGTGTTGGACCCTAGGCGGGAACGAACTTGAGGGGGCCGTTAAATCGGGGCATGACTGTATAGTAAAATTTCTCCTTTTCCCCAAAACTGAGAGATTTGTCGGAGAGAGATTTCCTGAGAGATTTGTGGGCTACATTTTCAAAACTCGATCCTCAAGTGGAATCTCCACTCACAATATGGTTAATCAGCTGAAGAGAGTCAATAAGTTCCAGGTAAATGGCGATCCTGTCCGACTCAGTCACATCAAATTTAGACCCGTCCTTAACAATAGTCCTGCCTGCAATCAAGCAATAATGACACAAAATCTCCTTTTGCAACTACCAGAAAATATGGGCAAATCAAGGGCCGTCCTAAGAAGATTGATCGACGACTCCACCCTAGCTGCCCGCTTGTCCAGCCTAGCCTTGGTGAGATAGTAGAAAGGGTGCTCTCGCACCTTAAAGTTGAAACCAAGGCCCACATCCAGCAGTTTGGCAGCCTCGTCCAGGTTGTGCTTTTGCACATAGATCTGAAACAAAACTGGAAGTGGAATAATTGATAATGAGTATTTGAAGGGGAACCTGTGCAAGCAGCAGATATGCCTCTGCAACACCAGTATTCTTTTCGATGCAGGAGCGAAGAAGTGCCTCAGCAGTGTCGTCATTGCTCAAATATTTCGCTTTGCTCAGTAAGTACAGTGGCTTGGACAGTCCTGAATATTACAGTGAGAAGTATAGTCAAAATATTAAAAATAAGTTTTTTGGACAAATATTGCCTTTGAAGTTCTCAAACTTGGAAAATTCATGAATAGGTAACATACAGTTTGCTAAGAGTCGAAATTAAGGTACGTAAACCAGGTAGATACCGTATTTCCTTTATTAACAAGGGAAGGACCCCGACTGTGACCCTGGGAAACTTCGATGGCAATTTTTTTCTGCATATTCTTGTAGAGCGTGCTCAAGTTCCTGACAAATCTGGCTCCCCAGCTCTGAAGGTCAGCAAAATGTGGTAGAAGGGTCACTCAAAGTGCTTAAAGGGCCTGACCTCTTCCTACTCGGTGGTCCCCCGCCAATTCAAAAATTTTCCCTTGATCATTGGACTTCTGTACGGATTTTTCCGCCACGTTTCTAACAAAACTAGGCCTGAAATCAAATTTTAGGCTTAGTTTTGTTAGAAACCTAGCGGAAAAATCCGTACAGAAGTCCAATGATCAAGGGAAAATTTTTGAATTGGCGGGGACCACCGAGTAGGAAGAGGTCAGGCCCTTTAAAAGACCATGGTTTTTGCGCGCAGTGGCATGTGAAAAATTTGAATTGGCGGGGGAAACTTCTCGTTCGTGTAATACTTTACTCTTTCGAGTAATTCGAAATAACTCGAAAGATTACACTGATAGACGAAAGAGCAGTGTTCCCCACCAATTCAAATTTTTTGCATGCTACTGCGCGCAAAAACCATCGTCCTTTAAAACACCTCGATACCCCTATCAGGGTTTTTCATAGCTGACCCTTAGGCCATGGGTCATTACTAAAAGTTTTATTGATGCTTTGCTCACAGTGGTTGGTCGAGGTCGTGGTCGAGGTGGATATGAGTGTGAGCACGGTCTATGTCGAGGTCGAGGTCGATGTTGCTCACATTCCTTGGTCGCGGTCGAGGTCGAGGTCGTGGTCGAGGTCGATATGAGTGTGAGCACGGTCTATGTCGAGGTCGAGGTTGCTCACATTCCTTGGTCGAGGTCGTGGTCGAGGTCGATATCACATCGACCACGGTCGATATTCGATTTCTTCAAATCATTTCTTTGTCGTGTTGAAAATGTTCTGAACGATATAAAATCACGAGAAATTAAAAAAAATTCCTTCGATTACCTAAAATTTATCATTTTTTCAAAAAATTTTCTCCTGGTGACCTCGACCGTGACATCGACCGCGACCTCGACCACGACATCGACGAAGGAGTGTGAGCACCATCAAGCTCGTCCGCGACCTCAACCAAGGGCTGCAAGGCAGGGTCTCGGTTTCGTAGCTTTACGATTTTTCTACATTTTTTAATAAATTTTGCACCTAAGGGGATTCGAACCAGCAACCTGGACCATGATTAAAAAAAGCTTTACAACAATACCTTTCCTGTAAGAATTACCGAGAACCCTTCAAAAGATGGTCCAAAGCCAGAGATGACTGTTTTGGGGGTTTACCAAAAGAGAGTATTGCTTTTTGCAAAAAAGAAAATGAGCGTATCGAAATTTCTGTCCGTTGGGTTGAAACGCTCAGTATTCCACACTTAGGCCCCGTTTCCAATGAGCGGATTTTCCTTTGACTCTCACTCAGACTCGCACTCTCAGTGTGTACCCAACAGTAAAAAATTGGGTAAAGGGACGTTTCAGCACTTTTTTTCAAATGAAAAAAAGTGCTGAAAGGCAAAAAGTGATTTTTTTGAAAAAAATTGCCTTGGTCCCCCTGTGGTTTTGAAACCGCCAATAAGCAAGGTTTCAAAACAACAGGGGGACCAAGGCAATTTTTTTCAAAAAAATCACTTTTTGCCTTTCAGCACTTTTTTTCATTTGAAAAAAAGTGCTGAAACGTTCACGCACCAAAAATTGTCTGTCAATTTGACTTTCACTCTCACTCGCACTCTCACTCCTATTTTTAGTGTACCCAATGAGTTTTTTTAATCTCACTCTCACTTTCATTGAAAATTTCGCTGGAATTTCAATTTTTCAATCCTAACCAACCGAATAAAGTGGTCATCCACTTGTAGCAAAAAAGTTATTTTTTTCGGCTCCAAAATCTGTTTTCTGGACTGATTCGGGCATGCTGAAGATGGTTTGACAGTGCTAAAATGACGTTCTGTAGGATATTTCTTGAGCTTTGGTAAAATCGAGTTTTGGCAAAATTAATTATTGCCCAATACTCAAAAAATACCATACAAAACCTCATTTTACTATTATCAAACCATCTTCAGCGTGTCCGAATCAGTCCAGAAAAGAGTTTTTAGAACCCGAAAAAGTAAAAATGATCGCTCTAAGTGGGCGAACACTTGGGTTGGTTGGTTCAGACTAAAAAATAAAATTCCGGAAAAGCATTCGTTCTTTTTCAAGATTGCTCAGAACCCACTCCAGAATGGCCAAAAGAAGTAATTGGTTGTAATTGACCAGAATTCGACACCAATCCACCCTGAAAAACTCTTAATCATCCCAAATCTGGAATTCTGGTTGATTAAGCTCAGCGAACTGGAATTCTGATCTGCTAAGAAAAGTTTACACACTTTAGTAAACCACCAAAACGAATTATTTTTGCTTTTGCCCCTCTGGAGTAGGTTCTGAACGATCTTGAAAAGAAGAGAGGGTGGTGTAGTGCATCATATACTCATGACTTAGGTTGCTGGTGCGGATCCCTATAAGTGCAAAATAATTTCGAATTTTCGCATTAGGTTTAGGGAGTTGCAAGTGTGGTTACGGGTGGTTTGGAGTAGTGTTGGGCGATGGGGGTCGAGCGAGAATCGAGAACGAGAAAAGCAAAATTTTCAAGACGAGAAATCGAGAATTCTCGAAATTTTCTCGTTTCGAGCCCAACACTAATTTGGAGCAGTTCAGGGCAGTGTGAGAATTCTGAATATTTTCGGAATAAAAAATTGTCCCACGCGCATTTAAACATTTGAAATTCTCGTTGTCGATAACTGCAATGGTCCTTTTCGTTTGGTCCTTTAACGCAAACCACACGATAAAGAGGGATTAATCCTATCCGCCTGGAATTCTGATCCGTTCAATCAATTTTTTGCAAAAAGTTTAAACTCCCTTTAGCAAACAGCCATATATATATCACTCGGATCTTATGCGTTATCTATGACCCTTTTTTGCCCTCTTGTTTTTTTTTGAAAAATGCCTTGGTCCCCCTGTTCTTTTTAAGGTGATCATGTTAACCATAATCACCTTGATCACCATAATCAAAATATTAACATAACCATAATGGACAGGGGACCAAGGCATTTTTCAAAAAAAAACAAGAGGGCAAAAAAGGGTCATGGATAACGCATAAGATCCTATATCTTGGTATCCCAAGGCAAAAAGGTTGAATTTTGGACCGAAAAGCGTTTCGGTGAAACAGGTCAACCACCCTCTGAAAACATGTTCAAAGCATGTCTTGGCAGCAAAAACACCTATTATTTGGCCTGAAATTATGCAAAAAAAGATGAAATAAGCTACTTTTGGACTAAATAAATCAATTACTAGCATTTTATTTGAGTTTTTTGACTGTGAGCACACATCGACCTCGACCTCGACCACGACCTCAACCTCGACCAAGGAATGTGAGCAAGGGTGAGTTTCAGAAGTGGGGAGCCAAATTGACATGGGTTTACAAGAATACGCGCATGAAAATAATTTATCGAAAAAACGTTAAAAAAATTTCGCCGCGTATTCATTCTTGAGGTACTCCGCCTCCGCCGGCGGACACGTATCCGCCGGCTGAATCGCTACGCCACCGCCTCCGCCGAGATAATGTTTGTAAAATTGTTTAAAATAAAGCAAAATTTCAAAATCAATTTTCAGTGGATTCATTTAATATAATCGTGTCAAACTTTGATAAAATGAGCCAAAGTCATCACACACTAGAGAAGAAACTAATCTGAAAGGGCATGCTCACCTGTTTAAATTTGTTTCGCCAATTTGAATTTCTTTCCTAATCATTAAACTTCTCTTCGGATTTTTCAGCTTGATTTCTAACAAAACAAGGTTCAAAATTTAATTATAGGTAGAGTTTTATTACAAACCAAGTTCAGAAATACGTACAGAAGCTCAATGAATGAGTTTTTTTTGAATTTGCGGGAACAAATTTAAACAGGTGAGCATGCGCCTTTAATAAATATCACAAAAGATGATCCCACTTCTTTTTGCCTTTTACTACTCTCGACTTTTGGCAGACCTTCTTGCCCATTGGACTATTTAAAATTTGATTTGTTTTAAGTTTATTAATCAATTTATTTTCATTAATTAGTATTTTGTTAAAAAATACTAATCGAAAAACAACAAAATTTAATTAAAAATTGCCTCCGCCGGCATTTTTCGCTCCGCCGCCGCCTGCTCCGCCTTCTCAAAACCGCCTCGTCGCCGCCGACGCCTCCGCCTACGTTCAAAATTTTTTGCCGCCGCCGCCTGGCGGCAGCGCAGGCAGTTTCTGAATTTTCCGCCTCCGCCTTGCGGCCCCGCCGGCGGGGCCGCCAGGCGGGGGTGCAACTATGCTTCTGACCAGCGCGTTACACTGCAATTAAGGCAACGACCAGAAATTTATTTCTCTTATGACCGTTTTCTATAATCGTTCTACTTGATCTGACGACAATTTTCTGCCTACTTTTCGAAAGTAGTATAAGGTCATGAATATTAGATTTGAGTTGAAACGAGTGAAAACAATGACGATTTTTGAAAAGTTGCTGGTGGCCGCCTTAATTTGCAGTGTGACGCGCTAGTAAGCCCGTTTAAAGGACCCTGTTTCTTCCTAATCAATGGTCACGCGCCAATTCAAAAATTTTCCCTAATCATTCAAGTTCTGTACGGATTTTTTAACTTGGTTTCTAACACAACTGAACCTAAAATTAAATTCTAGGCCTTGTTTTTGTTAGAAACCAAGTTGAAAAATCCGAAGAGAAGCTCAATGATCAGTGAAAATTTTTGAATTGGCGGGGGACCATTGAGCAGGAAGAGACAGGGTCCTTTAAAGGGGCATGCCCTCGCGAATAAGAGGTGGTGCCCGGGAACTCAATTTTTTTTCTTAATCAGGAACCTCTAGCTGGTCTATAGCCCCCCCCCCCGCCGTCTCGAAATCCTGGGTACGCCTATGATCGCAGGGCTACTTGATGGTGTTGTCCCTTTTGTAAAAAGGTTGAAAAATTAGATATAAAAGCGCAAAATCAAAATTTGCGCGAAAAAAGTGAATTTCCTCCAAAAAAGATTCTTGTTGCACCAAAAAAATCAATATCCATTTTTATTTATTTATCCATTTTCATTTTTATTTATTTTATTTTTATTTTATGGGAAAAAGCATTTTTTGACAAGAATAACGGTACCAATGTGCTGGATTTGCAGGCCTAATGGATTACAAGAAGCAGTCCATGGGTAAATTAGGGCATTTAGATAACATTTGCTGGTGCAAGAATGGTAAACAAAAACAAACGAAAAGTTGTATGGAACTCACCTGTAGTTCTGGTCAAATTTCGCGCACACAAAAAAAAGAAGTAAAAGTCGACACAGAAAAAAGCTTGTAATTTACTCAATATCGACTACAGTTACCTGGACAATTTTCATAAACAAAGACAAGAATGCGTTCAATCTCCTTGAGCACTGGATCAGCCACATTTGAAGAATCGATGGGGCCACTTCAAACAGTTTTTGGGTGATTTCGACCAGAAAAGTCACATCCATGGCTTCTATATAATCCAGTCCATATGGAATTCTCTACAAGCCCGAAAAATTTTAGCAGATTAAATACTACAAAATATGTGCCTGAATGATGCTGAAGTGCAAGTCTACAGCTTGGCGCATGTTTGATAAAAATTCTGTGCCCAGATGTTTTCCCTCAGCTCTTTCAATTAGAGCTTGTAGATAGAAGAAGTACTATAAAATATTGCGATTAGAACGGACAGAGCAAAAAAAAATGGGGAAAACAGGGATAATTTTGTGTACAGGATGCTTCAGAAAGACACCCAGATTTTGCCAATGTATTTGCGACCCAATAAAATCCCAAAAATTTTTGAGCTATAGCCATTTTTAAGGGGAGGAAACTTTAGAAACGCATTGGCTAGTGTCGAAAGTTTTAATCCCCCTGGGTGCACACCCTATTTATTTTACTCTACTTTTTAGTAAGTTCACTGACTTCTAGGGGCGAAACCATCGAGGAATCGATTCTCGCTATTTCCAGCACTGCTTTACTGTCAGCAAAATCCATAATTTTAGGATTTTTACGCAAATGACCATCAGAATAAAGGATGACATAGAACTGGACATCCTTGAATGGTTTTTTTTTAATTTTCAGCTCCAACAAAGTATTACAGTCGACGCTCTCCATTGCGTCCCCCAAAAAATTCGTTCCCACCTTGGGTCCGACACTTTTTTAGGTCAATTTTTGAAGTTTTTTTTCACAACTGATTCGTCAGTCTGGTCGGAAATATCGCAAGGATTCCGATTTTGCCGGTCGTTTCTCGGAAATATGATAATTTTGTCATTTAGACCGGCAACGCTCTCCATTGCGTCGCCTTTTGGGATTTAAGGCGACGCAATGGAGAGCGCTGCGGGTCTAAATGACAAAATTATCATATTTCCGAGAAACGACTGGCAAAATCGGAATCCTTGCGATATTTCCGACCAGACTGACGAATCAGTTGTGGAAAAACTTCAAAAATTGACCTAAAAAAAGTGTCGGACCCAAGGTGGTAACGAACTTTTTGGGGGGACGCAATGGAGAACGTCGACTGTACCTTTTCTCTGTATGACAGCTCAAATGAAAGCCTAGAAGATTGGCTACATTTTGGTATACGAAATGTGCGACTTGTAGAAAAAAGTCAGAAAATATCAATCAAACCAGTCAAAGAAAAACCCCAAAGACTGTAAATTTTCGGAAATTTAGCCTTTTTTAGCCTGTAAAATGCTCCAGCAACTGTGAAACCATGCGTTGATGATTTGTTGGATAGCCAAGAGTGTAAAGATCGGCATAGGGACGTTTAGCGGTTGGCGGGACAAATGTCCCAAAAACCGCTAAACGTCACACCAAAACGCCAAGCTTTTGAATTTTTTTAATTTATTATTACTTTTAGGATGGTCGGTGTTTTTCCTACTGTTTTGGCTCTCTTAATTTTTTCACCGAAAATTCTAACAGGCACTTTTTACACAGCTCAAACAGTAAATGAAAACATGAGTTTTGAACCACTTGAAGTTTGAAAAAAATTGCATGCTTCTAATTGCCGCCCCGGGGCGCAATTAGAGGAAATACGGTATCCACGATTTCCATATCACAATGTTGACGATGGCTAATCAATCTTTTGCCTTGATATTCTGTGCTTTTATAATATTTTTTGCAGCACATTTTAATTCGTCCTGACACTCCAAAATATAAACACGTTACCAAAGTATGAACACGCCGTATTTTATTCAACTTCAAAGCAATAACAACTCTCAACAATAGTGATGGAAGCGGGACGGGACGGTCCCGAAAGTCCCGTCCCGCCGAAGAAATTTTTTGCCGAAGTCCCGTCCCGGTGGTCCCGAACTTTCAGAGTAAAAGTCCCTGTCCCGGTCCCGAAAATCGAAAAAATTTCGGGACTTTTTTATTTATTTCATTGTCAAGAAATTTACACATTTTAGCTTTTCCGCCAATTTATCATTATTCTTCTTATCAATCTTTTGCTTTCGTGCAATTTTTTCTCTTGTCTTTCGTCTTTCTTTGTCTCTAGTCTTTCAAAAAGAGTAGGTTCAATTAACTCAGGTTTTTTAAAGAAAAACGAAGGTTCATTTCCTGTGCTAGCGAAAATAGCGGCACTTTCATAGTTCCCCCCCCCCCCCATACTCGGTTTTTTTGAAAAGTGACCCAAAATCACCACCCGAACTCATTTTTTCTGCACAACACGATGCGAGAAGCATATATAAACAGTTTCTGAATAAAAAAAATTTAACTTCGCCAAAAAAAATTGCCTCCCACCCCTCACTCAAAAATGGTCATTTTAAGGCATTTTAGGGTCATTTTTGGGTGATTTATCACATTTTTCTTGCTCGAACTTGGCAAAAACTATAAACTATAAAAGTGGGGGAACTATAAAAGTGCCAAAATAGCTCGTCGCTACTTATCAGCTCCAGCTACAAGCGTACCAAGTAAACAGCTATTCTCGGTGGCGCGGGATGTATACGACTACAGGCGTTCAAATCTTTCTCCAGAGCATGCGGAACAATTAATTTTTTTGAACAAGAATCTACGCGTCGTTAATTTCAACTACTAGCTCTTTTGTGATGTAATATTGTGAAATAAAGTTTTTTTGAAACAATGCTTTTATTAGAAGTCCCGAACGAAACTTTTTCTGGTCCCGGCAAAATTTTTGAAAAGTCCCGGTCTCGAAATTTTTTTCTTAAAAGTCCCGTCCCGTTAGTCCCGAAATTTCCATATTTCCATCACTACTCAACAATCGGTTAGACAACAAATATTTCTAAACTTTTGGTCTCTCATTGTGTCTTCGTTCTGCTCACAACATCAAAGTGGCTGTGCTGGTAGTGAATAATTGAAGTAGGACCTGGCACCAATGGAGTCCTCAGCTGAAACAATAGCAATTATAGCAATCAATTATCAAACACATAAAAAACATGCATTTTCATAAACAGCAGAGAATTTCAAAAACCTTATACTTCATTCTGGCTAGTAGACAATAAAGTTGCGCTTGTAAAGGCGTGCTGCAAGGATCATTTGCTGCGTGCTTCCACAGTGCTTTCGCCCGACAAACGATTCACTCGGTGTAATAGCATGATCTCTGATGTAATCGTATATGTCCTCCTTCGAGCAGATCCCATTATTCCAACCTTCGGCGCAATCTGGAAGTTTGTATAAAATTGCATTGTTCCAAGTCCAAAACTCAAAAAATACTTGTAGCAGTCGATGCATTCGAAGATGTTTCTGTACTTTTTGTAAACTCGATAGCCGCTACCTTCTCTAACAGCAAGCATTTCATTAGCAAATTTAGTTTGCAGAGGCCTAAAATAAACGACAGAAGTAACACGCTAAGAAAAGGGTATAATATTACACGACAAATTCATCATTGAGGTAGAGATCAGCAGTTGCTTCTCTCGGCATATGGCGGTGAATCGTCTTCAGCACGCATGTCTTGTTGTACTGCTGCTTCAAGAAGTTGATGACATCTTCCTTTGTAACCTTTCAATTTTCGAGTTGCTGAAGATTTTCGATCTCGTCCGAGTTAGTCCACTTGAAGTCCTTCATCTTAATTAACTCAGATAAATAACCAAACAGTAGAATGTTCAAATGATATGAAGCCTCATGAATTTGTAAGAATCTACCAAAGGGCTCAAAAAGAATTTTCGGTTAAAAAATTAAGAGAGCTATAACAGTAGGAAAATACCCGACCGTCCAAAAAGTAATAATAAATTTTAAAAATTCAAAAGCTTGGCGTTTTGGTGTGACGTTTAGCGGTTTTTGGGACATTTGTCCGCCAACCGCTAAACGTCTACGCAGGAATGGGACATTTCACCGCGGCGACATTTCACCGCCTACGACATTTCACCGCCGCGACATTTCACCGCGAGACATTTCACCGCCTACGACATTTCACCGCCGGACATTTCAAGTACACGTGAGCCTCATATGAACCTTTCAAAGTTGATCTTCAAAAAGTTTCATACGAAGTTGAAATACACCTTATCGTATTTACTGTATTAACTCACCACCCTCTAATAAGTCCCTACCTTACGGACCTTATATCTCAGCCTAGAGCGAACATTTCGCAAATCTGTTTCTTGCGTTTTCTTAGTCGCCGCGAGTTTACCTGATTGCACTTTTCAGATTTTGGTTGAGCACCCAAAAATCTCAAAATCGACCTCAAAATTTTTCGATTTTTTAGAGGTTGAAAAATAACTCCCCATGGGGACTTAATACAGTAAATACGGTATATGAATCTTTTAAGGTTCGTATGAAGTTCATTGCAGGACTAAACCTGCCATGAACTTCAGGCCAACATTTTTGAACTTCAATAGACCATTTATTTCCAAAAAGGTTATACAGTCGACTCTCGATATAAGGACACTCAGGGGACCGGCAAAAGTTCGTTCCCGGCTTGGGTCCGAAACTTTTTTTAGCCCGATTTTCGAAAATTTCACCGGTTTTGTTTTGACAGTTTGGTTCCAAATATCGCAAGGATTCCGATTTTGCCGATCGTTTTTCAGAAATCCAGATTTTTTTCCTATAAAAAGAAAAAACTCGATTTAAACACAGGCTTTTTCAAAAATCCCTGTCCTTATATCGAGTTTTTGCTTTTTTAGAAGAAAAAAATCTGGATTTCTGAAAAAACGATCGGCAAAATCGGAATCCTTGCGATATTTGGAACCAGACTGACAAAAACAAAACCGGTAAAAATTTTCGAAAATCGGGCTAAAAAAGTGTCTGACCCGAGGCGGGGACGAACTTCTGTCCTTATATCGAGTGTCCTTATATCGAGTGTCGACTGTAGGCTGTAAAGGAAGGGCTTGGTTTAATGAAGGAGGAAAGTTCATAAAGTAAGTTATTCTGGTTTTTCAATTTATTACAGAATTTATGGCTTAAGGATGGTGACAGGTCATGGGTGCGAGTCAAATCCGTCTCATATTGCTGCTACTGCCATGAGGAATAAATAAAACGTTTAGCTACAACTACCACCATGGTAATCTTTCTATTATTATCGACTTTTGATCAGAATTATTGTAGCGAACGGGAGAAATATTGGCAAATGTTCGAAATAAAGTAAGAATTTCCGGAGTTCAAGACGAGCTGCCCAAAGTCAAAGCTAGGAAGCGAGGTATCCAAAGAGCTAGAGCAGATTCCGAAGACTGCAAGCCTCTTGCTATTCCTACTTGCTCGGAGGTATTTCACATATAAATGGTATTTATTATCGAAATTCTCTGCTACAGGTCTTCGTGGTTCTTGCCAAGAGAAATGAATACGTGTTTCCTATTGCAACTGCTTTGCTTCCAAATAAAAGAGCCATCACATATAGGATATTCTTTCAAATGCTGCATCAAGTGTTTCCTCAGCTTAACCCTCAAGGAATCTCTTGTGACTATGAGTTAGCCATTCAGAATGCAGCACGTGGAGAATGGGAGACGTTTCGATTTATGGTTGTTAGAATTGTCAGAATTCAACACTGGATCTGATAACCTGGCTTGGTCTGAACGACAAGGTATTTAAGGTATTTCAAATTTGATACTGGCTAAGTTCTTTTGCAGAGTGTGCCACGGCAGACAAATGGTTGTGATTGCGGTGTCTTCGTCTGCCGATTTGCTGAAAGCGCTTCCCTTGATATTCGCCCTTCATTCCAGCAGGAGGATATGGAACACATTCGGAAGGAAATGTTTCAAGAATTACAAGTTGGAAAGCTGTCAAGAATAAAGGAAATTAGTTAAATCCATTAGTGTTTTTGCTATTACTCTCATTACAATTAATAAAGAAATTGTCATTCGAAGGTCCTGCTGAAAGGTCCAAGGTGGGTGAGGTGTGGAATGTGTCATAGATAAAAGAGGTCTTGTAACGTTGATTAATAGGTCATTGTTATCGTAATACTCATCTCGTGTTGAGCACAAAAATTGTTTTTATTTTTGACTAAAATTGATACTTGTTGATTCGTTTGATACCAGTTGATCCGGACAGATAACCATATAGGATGGAACCCTGGACGGGAATGGAACCCTTTAATACAGCATAAATGGTGGTTCATTATATAGTCGCGGTGCAATGTCGCAGGCGTGAAATGTCCGGCGGTGAAATGTCGTAGGCGGTGAAATGTCCCGCGGTGAAATGTCGCGGCGGGGAAATGTCGTAGGCGTGAAATGTCGCCGCGGTGAAATGTCGTATACCCTCTACGCACCGTAAAGATCATTTCGACGGTTCGTACTCATTTGGGCGAAACTCATTTGGGCGCCCTCGTTTGGGCGCCCTCATTTGGGCGCCATTATTTTATATTGGTCTTTAAATGTCTCAGATAGTCTAAAAAAGATACTTTAACCTCAGTGCTTGTAAGTAAACCACCAAGTACCACCCATGAAGGGTATCCACCGGGCGGCGTCGAATTGATCCAGAGCGAATTGATTGACAAAAATTTACGAAACGCAATGTTTTTATATTTTTGTCTTCACAATATTACTTGTTAATTCAAACATTGTTCTTATGAACCGACAGTAGTTTTGCTGGATATCCCATGTACCGACAAAAGCAAGTGGTGAGCAAGTGGTTTGTGATCCACTTGGATCACAAAAAAATAAAAAATTTTTACTTTTTCACTTTCCAAAACCTGTTTTCTGGACTAATTCGGGTACGCTGAAGACGGTTTGATAGTGGTCAAATGCCATTTTCTCGAAAATTTATTGAGTTTGTTGAAATGTTATGGAACTACCAAAACATGTTTAGCACTTGATTTCGGATAGGATAAAATGGATTTTGATCGATTTTCACTAAATGTAAAATTTCAGGATTATGGAGCTGGATACCCTTTACATGTGGGTACGTGATTGTTTTTCCTACCATCCCTGGGGTTAACATATCCTTTTCAGACTATCTGAGAAATTTAAAAACCAATAAAATATTGGCGCCCAATGAGGGCGCCCAAACGAGTTTGCCCAATGAGTGTGTACGATTTCGACACCAAACTTTTAAATTAAAAGAGATAAAAAAAATTCGGGTGTGCACCGAGTGGTAGTCGAGCCTGTAAGTTAGGCGATGCGTATATAAATTATCCTTTCCCTTGAAAATAAGTAAAAATTTGGGATTTTGAGCGTGAGCAGCCGTCCTCGTTACGATTATTCGTTTTGACATGCAATGCATGAAGGCTCCACGTTACTTGTGATATTTCCCACAATTTCAGCCTTATCGATCTTCAACTCTTATCAAATGGACAAAAAATCGAGAAAAATGGTAATCTAGTCTTATCTTATTTCTTAAATCTGGGTATGCTTGTTATGTTTGTGTGTTTAGGGGTACCGGTAATGCACGAATCCCAGTCCGAAAATCCAAGAAAAGGGTGGTCTTATTGAAGTCTGCAATACAACCATCGACAGTATTTTAGGCAACGAGATGCTGGTAAGTCCTTCAACCTTTTATTTGACTGTCTTCGAAGAGTTATTTGGTTGCAGGTTTCGATTTTCGAGTTCTTGCCTGCGGCCTATCGGATGCGTTTGGAACTGGTGAGCAAGAAATGGAATCGTCTGGCTAGCAAATGGGCTTGGAGCAACTACACAATACTTTCCATCAAGCAGTTTCCTGGGTGTGATAAGTGGAATAATACTTGCGCAAAGGTAGGGTTGAAAAAAACGAGGTTGAATTCACCGATGATTATATCTTAGTTCAATTCACTGTTTCTTCGGTGTGGCAAATTCATTAAAGAGCTGGACTTTTCAAGGCTTAGGCGAGGTCAGATCACCAGCGACCATTTATGTGGCTTGCTTCCATTGCTTCCAAATCTTCGACATTTGAATTTGGGTGCAATCTCCTTGTCTACCGCTGCCTTGACGCTTATTGCAGATACCTTTCCTGATCTAATTTCTCTAAGATTCATGTGCCCGGTAAATCTTATTAAGATTTGTTAAATATAATTTTTTAAATGCAGACGTCTGATAATTTTGACGGTATCACATCAGTTCTGAACAAGTGTAAAAAACTAGAAATTCTGCTAATGTATGATGGTGGGAATCTTCATGGAGACGTCTACTACTTTGTGGTCCTTCCGCCAACACTTAAGTGTGTCTATATCGGAGGTTTCTTTGACTATCGTTCATTCTTCCTACAAGTGGTCGAACAAGATATACATTTGGAATCTCTCGAGCTTAGTGCGTCTTTTAAATTTGACATTTTTTCCTTCGACGTAATCAATTTTGGCAGGTAATGTAATATTTTATGTCTGGCTAGTATTGGGACTCCCAATTTGGGAGTTCGCTTTTAATCAATAAATCCAGGGTTGCAAGTTGATTTTGTTGAAAAAGGACAGTTGCCTAAAAAGGAACATTTTAACCATTTTCGGATAAATATAGTCATGTTTTATGATTTTTTATTGTATTTTTAAGTCCAGTTGAAACTCCGTATAGTGTACACATGGATTCAGTCACTTTGGCCAACGGTTAATTAAAATGACTGGAATGAACACTCGATATAGTGTACACCTGAAGCCGGAGTCCAGGGTGTACACTATATCAAGTTTCGACTGTACCTCTCATGTTCCGACTTATGCTGTTTCCATTGACTAGAACGAAGGCTAAACAAAAAATTCCAAAAAGAATGGTTCGGAACCTAATATAACCTGAACCTCCTATTTACTGCCCTTTAAACTATTAAGTATTTCAGATTGAAGTACTTGGCTCTTACTTTGGAATGGATAATTTTTGATCTGAATAATTTTTCTCGATCAATCGAAAACCTTTCGCATCTTGAAGCTCTCGATTTAATTAGTTTTGACGATGCTGAAGTGACGTGGACAGATCTGGTGAACTTGTCCATGAGCTTTTCCATTAAAAGTCAGGCTATTTCAGTTGTTTGAAGTGATCGCCAACAAGTGCACGAGCTTGAAGCATCTTGGTCTCAATCTATATGTTTTTCATGTAGTAAACAGTGAAAAGTTGGCTCTTCTGGCTGACCTTCCAAACTTGTGCTCCGTCTACGTTCACTTACGCAGTAGCGCAGGTCCAATTCCAATATCTGCACTCTTTCAAAAATTATCTCTAAGTGGCCAGCTGCAGGTTGTTTCTGTAATTTTTAACATTTTTCGTGACCCTTTTGCAGTATTTCAACACCAACGGAGTACTGGTGCTAGAAGATGTTAGTCAAGCGCTCGTTCGATGCGAGGTTGTTTTTACGAGGGATTAGGTTTTAAATCTTTTACACTTCTTCAGAATCTTACACGAATATTCTGTGGTCAGTCCGAAGTAGAAGAAGATCAGCAACGAGAATGCTTCGATTTATTGCTGTCTACCCTGGAAATTATTCATGAAGGCCAGCAATTACCAGCTACTCCTAATGATGGGCGCATTCTACACACTAATTTCGGCAATCACAACAAAAAGAACTTTCTGCGTCATCCATGGGTCAGGTTTTATGAGAATCACGGGCAGTTTCCGCTAAGCAAAGTGAGGGAGGAAGTTTATCTTGCAGGAGTGTCTAGCAAACCGTAAGAGATCAATGTTGGACAACATATGCAAAACTGCAATTATAATTTAGGAATTCGTGGTAGTTTTGATCAATTGCGAATGTCTGAATTTTTTTCGAAGTTATTCTTTGTTTTATGTTATCTTTTGTTATATTTGGAAGGTAGTTGGGCAAATAAAGCATTACATCTTCTGTGTATTCGCGTCTTGAATTCTGCGCGAATATAGTGGTATAGCTATGAAGCTTGGATTTGAATAAATCATATGGAGTTACAGGCAGGTGTCAATAGTGTCTGGCGCCGATACAGTCGAGTCTCGATATATTGGCACCTCTCGGACTGACCATCAGGTGCTACTGTATCGAGGGGCCACTATAGCGAGGGTTGCCACTATACCAGACATTTATTCAAATTCAGTCCAATGGTGCCACTACAGCAAGACTTTTTGAAACAATAATTTTATTCCAATCGGAACAATCGAAAATAACATTAAAAAACTTGGAAGAAGTCCTGTAGTTCACTTTTCTTTGAACACCATTGTCTTGTTTAATAACAGAATGGAAGACATTAAGAAGGTTATCCTACAATTGCGCGACAATATTCGCGCGACGACATTTCCGGGCCAAAGTCGCATTTTCTGGTCAAACAAATGGACACCCTCCGAGCCATACTCAATTGTGCTTACGTAAATCCTCTAATAGAGCCCCGCTCTCTAATAGAGCATCCCGCCCCCCCCCCCCTCGATTTTTGACTAGAGTTTCAGAGTTAGCACCATTTTTGATTGACAATCTCAAGATTTTTCAGGGATTGAAAAATAAAGCCTCCGGGGGCTCTATTAGAGGATTTACGGTAGCCAGTACGTGACTTTAGATCAAATCTGTTGAGATCTCGGGCCCACAGGCTCAAAATTTGGGATAAGAGGTTATTGATTTATTATGATTTAAGATAGTAGGAATTAACCTTTTTCGATTCTGCCAAAAATATTGGACAGCTATTAAAAATATTAACTCAAAAAGGTTCACAGGAGGTTAAATTTAAGTTCAATTCAATATTTATTAGGTTCAATTGAACCTCTCACGAAACTTTTAAAGTTGATCTTCAAAAGTTTGACAAGAAGTTCAAGTGAACTACATAAATGTTTGATTAAAGTTCACTGGAACTTCATGTGAAACTTTTTGAAGATCACCAAAAAGAGTTTCACAAGAGGTTCAATTGAACATTAAAAAATTTTAAATGAAGTACACGTGAGCCTCATATGAACCTTTCAAAGTTGATCTTCAAAAAGTTTCATACGAAGTTGAAATACACCTTATCGTATTTACTGTATTAACTCACCACCCTCTAATAAGTCCCTACCTTACGGACCTATATCTCAGCCTAGAGCGAACATTTCGCAAATCTGTTTCTTGCGTTTTCTTAGTCGCCGCGAGTTTACCTGATTGCACTTTTCAGATTTTGGTTGAGCACCAAAAATCTCAAAATCGACCTCAAAATTTTTCGATTTTTTAGAGGTTGAAAAATAACTCCCCATGGGGACTTAATACAGTAAATACGGTATATGAATCTTTTAAGGTTCGTATGAAGTTCATTGCAGGACTAAACCTGCCATGAACTTCAGGCCAACATTTTTTGAACTTCAATAGACCATTTATTTCCAAAAAGGTTATACAGTCGACTCTCGATATAAGGACACTCAGGGGACCGGCAAAAGTTCGTTCCCGGCTTGGGTCCGAAACTTTTTTTAGCCCGATTTTCGAAAATTTTCACCGGTTTTGTTTTGACAGTTTGGTTCCAAATATCGCAAGGATTCCGATTTTGCCGATCGTTTTTCAGAAATCCAGATTTTTTTCCTATAAAAAAGCAAAAACTCGATTTAAACACAGGCTTTTTCAAAAATCCCTGTCCTTATATCGAGTTTTTGCTTTTTTAGAAGAAAAAAATCTGGATTTCTGAAAAACGATCGGCAAAATCGAATCCTTGCGATATTTGGAACCAGACTGACAAAACAAAACCGGTAAAAATTTTCGAAAATCGGCTAAAAAGTGTCTGACCCGAGGCGGGGACGAACTTCTGTCCTTATATCGAGTGTCCTTATATCGAGTGTCGACTGTATGAAGTTCACTAAAGGTTGAGCGCAAGTTCATAGCAGGCTGCGAACCTGCTATGAATCTTCACTGAACTTCAAATGAACTTTGAAAAACGGTGCAGGTTCAATTGAGCCTCAGATAATAATCAAAAAGCCGATTTTGAAGTTCATTGCAGGCTCGAACCTGCCCTGAACCTCCTGCCAGCCTACCTGAAGTTCACTTTTTTGGCCGTGTTTACCGTCGCCAGCACAAACCGGCTTTTAAGTGTTAAGTGAATAATATGATTTCACACCCGATTACAGCTTTATCCATCTTCATCGTTTATAAAATGGACAAAAAGTCGGGAGAAATGGTACTTTTTTATTCTTTCTAAATATAACTTCGTATCCTATGCCTGTGATTTTAGAGTATGAGTGAAGCGGAAAATCCTATCTCAGAATCGCATAAAGAGGGTGCTCTAAAAGAAGTCTGCAATTCTTCCATCGACAGTGTTCTAGCCAATGAGATGTTGGTACGTCTTTTGAACTTTTGTTTTAAGTCATCGAAAAATTGTTTGCTTGCTTGCAGGTGTCGATTTTTGAGTTCTTGCCTGCGGCTGATCGGATGCGTGTGGAATTGGTAAGCAAGAAGTGGAATCGCTTGGCTAACAGATGGGGATGGATCAAGTACACAATCGTTTCCGTTAAGCAGTTTTCTGGATGGTACAAGTGGGAAAATGCTTGCTCAAGGGTAAAGATCAAAAAAGCAATTTTGGCTTCACTGAATATACCCTAGTTCAATTCGCTATTTCTTCGGTTTGGCCAATTCATCAAAGAACTGGACTTTTCAATTAATTTGCTAGGTGGGATCACCAGCTACGATGTATGTGACTTGCTTCCATTGCTGCCGAATCTTCAACATCTGAATTTGGATGAAATTATCTTGACAAAGGCTGCTTGGAGACTCATTGCTGCTACATTTCCTTGTCTAATTTCTCTTAGACTTATGTGTTTTGTAGCTTTTTCTCTTCACGATTTGCTATATAAAACTTTTTTTTAAATTTAGACGTCTGAAAATTTTGAGGGTATCACATCTATTCTGAACAAATGCAAAAAACTAGAAATTCTGCAAATAGATGATGGTGACATCCCTTATGAAGTCGTCTACTACTTTGTGGTCCTTCCGCCAGCACTTAAGTGTGTCTATATTGGAGATTTTTCTGACTATCGTTCATTCTTCTTACAAGTGGTCGAACAAGATATACAGTTGGAATCTCTCGATCTTAGTGCGTGGTTTAAATTTGACATTTTTCCCCTCGACGTAATCAATTTCGGCAGGTAATGTTATCTTTTATGCCGGGCTAGTATTGGCTAGTATCCTTTTCATTAATAAGTCCTGGGTTGAAGATCGATTCTGTTGAAGAAAAGACAATTTCCTAAAGGCTGTACAGTCAACTCTCGCTATAATATACACGTATATCATAGCGAGAGTTGACTGTATTTTTACCTTTTTTCTTAAATTTTGTTTCGCATCTCAGATGTTTTTACACCGTTTTGTAGCTGAGATTCTCCTTTTTCGATTGAGTGGTCAAACACCCTAATTGAAAATAATTTTTAAGGAAATCACACCAACTTTACACCAAAAAAACAAGTATGAGGCTTAACCCGGTTTTTCAGTGTAAAGTTGGTGTGATTTCCTTAAAAATTATTTTCAATTAGGGTGTTTGACCACTCAATCGAAAAAGGAGAATCTCAGCTACAAAACGGTGTAAAACATCTGAGATGCAAAAACAAAATTTAAGAAGAAAGGTAAAAATACAGTCAACTCTCGCTATAATATACGTGTATATTATAGCGAGGGTTGACTGTGCCTGAAATCACTCGTCAAAAACATTAAATCTCCCGTCAAAATGATTAAATCTCCCGTCAAATTTTCAAAACTTCTCCTTCTAGGTGTATACTTTTCAAATTTTTCATTTTTTTTGCATTAGCATGTAGGTTTGAATCTCTAGTTTCTGATAAGCTATCAACTAAGTCGATACAATTATGAAAGGTGGGAGAACAATTCATTTTAAAAAAGGTGTAGTTTTGAAAAACTCAATTTTCCCCTTTTTCAAAATTGTATCAAGCTAGTAAATCGCTTATCAGAAACTAGAGATTCAGGGCTACATACTAATGCAAAAAAAATAAAAAAAATTGAAAAATATACACTGAGAAGGAAATTTTAAGAAATTTGACGGGAGATTTAATGATTTTGACGGGTGTTTTCAATTTGAGCCTTTCCTAAAAAGGGATATTTTGACCATTTTGAAATAAAATATAGTCATGTTATGTAGTTTTTTATTGTCTTTTCAAATATGTTCGAAACTCGTTATAGTGTACGCTTGGATTTGGACATTTTGGCCAGCGGTTAATTAAAACGACTAGAATGAACACTCAATGTAGTGTACACCTTAAAGGGGCATGCTCTTCGCCGATGGGAATATTTTGAAAGGCGGGTACCAGCGAAATTCAAACAAGAATTAATTTGACGAAATTTTGGAAAAGTCGAGGAAAAATCCTAAAAATCGAACCGATGACTAGCTTTCGCAGTCCGCCACCGCTATCCCACTAGGCCACCAGTGCTATTGAATGAAGGTTACTGTTTCATTACTTATTCCCCGCATGGTACTCAACTAAAATTTATTTTGGAAAAATTCTCATTTGAATTGATCCGGTACCCGCCTTTCAAAATATTTCCATCGGCGGCGAGCATGCCCCTTTAAGCCGGACTCCAGGGTGTACACTATATCAAGTTTCGACTGTACCTCTCATGTTCCATTGACCAGAAAGAAGGCTAAACAAAAAAATTGACTGAAATAAGGCCCTAAAAAAGACATTTTCTCTTAAAAGGAATGGTTCGGAACCCTAATATAACCTGAACCTCCTATTTACTGCCCTTTAAACTATTAAGTATTTCAGATTGAAGTACTTGGCTCTTACTTTGAACTGGGGACTGCTGAATAATTTTTCTCGATTAATCGAAAACCTTTCGCATCTTGAAGCTCTCGATTTAACTACTTTTGACGATGCTGAAGTGACGTGGACAGATCTGGTGAACTTGTCCATGAGTTTTTCCATTAAAAGTCAGGCTATTTCAGTTGTTTGAAGTGATCGCCAACAAGTGCACGAGCTTGAAGCATCTTGGTCTCAATGTATGGGTTTCCCATGTAGTAAATAGTGAAAAGTTGGCTCTTTTGGCTGACCTTCCAAACTTGTGCTCTGTCTACGTTCAATCGGACGAAGATGCAATTCCGATATTTGCACTATATGAGAAGCTCTCGCTGAGTGGCCGACTGCAGGTTATTTCTATGTTTTTGAACATTTTTCATGATCTTTTTTCAGTATTTCTACACCAGTGAACAGCTGAAGACAGAGGATGTTTGTCAAGCACTCGTTCGATGCAAGGTTTGTTATTATGAAAAATTATTTCTTCGTTTTTTAATGCTTCTTCAGAGTCTTACGGGAATTTTCTTTCGTCTAGTCGGAGAGCAAGAAGAGTACCGACAACAATGCATCGATACATTTTTGGCTACCCTAGAATTTATTCACAGAGGAGAACAACCACCGGCTGCTGACAATGATAAGCGCATTCTACACACCAATTTTGGCAATCGCAGCGAGGAAAATCTTCCGCATCATCCATGGGCCAAATTTTATGAAAAATTCTGGCAGTTTCCACCAAGCGGAGTGAGGGAGCACATTTGGCTAGAGGGAGTGTCGAACAAACCGTAAGATTTTAAGGGTGTCAAAATATATACTCGGTATAAATATAATTTTAGAAATTCTCGGTCATCGTTACAGCTGTTTTGAAGTCATTTATTGTTGGATGTTATACGCTTATATTTTTGAGATGTGGTTGAGTGAATAAAGCATTGAATTGATTAGTGTCTTGTGTTGGTGTACAGAGTCTGAGAATGGCGTGGTTAGGAAGGTTATGTATTTTGTTAGATTAAACCAATTTACTGATTGCTTGAAGAGAAAACATTTCAACACGCTAATGAGACGCGTTAGAATGGTTTATTTAGATGCAGCTTTTTATTCGAATAATTTTTTGAATGCGAGTGCGAGTACTTGGGTGTGTTGAAGTGATCCGATAACTGGATTTTAATTAACGACCATTTCGAAGAAATGGGGAATATCCAGTGGTTATAAAAGCCAAAGCCGAACGCAAAGCCAAAAGCCAAATTTGGCTCTGGCTTTGGCCTAAATAAGTCTGTTATCCTAAGTAAGGCAAGCTAAAGACAAATTTGGCTTTGCGTTTGGCTTTACCAATCACTGGAAATATCCCCAGTTTCATACATCGCTTTTGTAAATTATGTATCTATGAATGTTATGCGTTAAAAAAATCGTCAGAATCTGCTTTTTTAGGAGCGTATGAGATATATATTGAGCTATAATCTGTTTCCAGAAAATTGGAAAAGGGCTAAAAGTCTGCGGATCTATAAATCCTGTTACAGGTCTAATAGGTTGTTGTTCTTATAGGGCGACTCATTCTAATAAACCCATCCCCTCTAATTCTATGACTTGTATCACAGACTAAACATGTATTTCACACCAATGTTTTTTCACTTTCCTGACTCCCATGAGCTCTACCGATTACGATTTTACATTTTTGGTTAAGATGAGACCCACGCCAAAATTTTCATGTTTCCGGACGGTAGAAAAATAAACAGGCCGGTCAACTTATCAGAGTAAATACGGTATTTCGATGTTCTTTCAAGGGGTATTACAGCCTGTTACACTGCCACAGGAGACCAACAACTAAAAAAAACCATCCCTGTTTTCACTCATTTCGTGTTAGATTTGATATTGATGTCTTTTACTACAAGGTATTTCAAGAAATTTGCTACACTTTGAAAGTATGGCCATAACTTTTTTGCTAGGGCGAATTCCAAAATTCAGTAAACGCAGATCGACTTAACTCGTTCTAAATTTTTTGGCATACCGTAATTCCTCTAATAAGCCGGCCCCCCTAAATTCAAAAAACGGGTTTCTGGCATTGTGTTTTTGACCTATGTTTTTAAGACAAATGTTAGGCAAGTCACCATCTATTTTGTAGCTCATCTCACTGGCTACAAATTGAGGGGTAAGTTGCCAAAGAGGAGTCTTCAAAAATGGGTTAAAAACACAATGCCAAGAACACGATTTTGAATCACAGGGGGCCGGATTATTAGAGGAATTACGGTATAATGTGAAAAAGACGATTTTTGATTAGTCGCTTGTTGTTTTGGCCTTACCCATCCAGAGGCCATCTACTGATCAGGACCCAAACCACAGGGAAAACCAAGCGAAAATGGTGTTTTTCACATTGTATACCAAAAAATTGTTAAAACGAGCTAAGTCAATTTGCGTCGTGTTGCGCAGAACAGATAAATTTATCTGAACCGCTAAATTTATCTAACAGGTAAAATTCAAATTATTTTTATCTGACAGATAAAATTTTATCGATCAGATAAGATTCGAGTTTTAAATAAAAATTGGCGCTACTGTAATATATGACAGTAGCGTCTAAAAATCAATATAAAATAAAAAAATGTGTTCCACACTTGCGAATCTAAAGAATTTTTTAACCAGAATAGTGATTAAAATAGTTGATGGGTTTCAAAATTTTTCAGCCAGGATTTTTGGCGAAACCCATCAAATTTTTTAGCCATTATTATTGTTCATAATTTCTATAGATTTGCAGGTGTGGAACCCATTTTGCTTCTTGTCGGTTATCGGGACTACCTTGGTTCTTCTCGGGACTACCTTGGTTCATGTGTGACAAGGTAGTCCCGATAACCGACAAGAACCCCCCATTTTTTAATTTTATATTGATTTTTATCTAAAACTCGAATTTTATCTGTCCGATAAAATTTTATCTGTCAAATAAAAATAATTTGAATTTTATCTGTTAGATAAATTTATCGGTTCAGATAAATTTATCTGTTTTGCGCACCACGATTTGCGTTCACAGAATTGCGGAATTCATGCTAGACAAAAACTTATAGCCTTTCAAAGTGTGTCTAAAATTGCTTGAAACACCCTGTACTTCTAAAAACTAGCCACAAAACTTTCGTCGTATCGGGTAGGATCGGGTTTTTTAAGAGAGAAAAAAAATTTCTACCCAGTGTTTTTATATGCTATCTTAAATAAGTCAAAAAAATATAGGAAAAAATTATGAAAAAATGTGGCGCTACTCGGTTTTAAAGGAGGGGAAAAGCCATTCAGGTTTGAAAAAGTGTCTCCGGTGGCGCAGTGCGTCAAGCGTCTGTGTTTTATGGTCATTAAAGGGTGCGCAGGTTCGATCCCGCATGCGTGCACTTTACTTTCTTTGACTGGTTTGACCAGTTCTATAAATTATTTGGGTCGCTGATTCCGAATCCTATTTGAAAAAGTCTAATTACCCTTAGAACTGGTCAAATAAGAACTGGTCAAAAAAATTGGTCAAATAAGACCAAAATAAATAGAAGCCCAAAATGATGTTGCAGGTTCGATCCCACGTGGTGACATGCTATTTATTTTGGTTTGTTTGACCAGTTCTATAGGTAATTAGACTTTTTTTTGACGCCAGATTCGGAATCAGCGACCCAAATTACCCTTAGAACTGGTCAAACAAGCCAAAATAAATAGTATGGCACCACGTGGGATCGAACGTGCAACACCATTTTGGGCCAAAAAACACAACGCTTACGCATTGCGTTACCGAGGCCATTTTTTCAAACCTAAATGGCTTTTCCCCCTCCTTTAAATCATCCATTGGTCTCCCCTTTTGTTTGTAACATCACTTTCAATTTATGTTTGCTTCTGTTTCGTGAACATTTATTGTGGTTGAACGTGAAAATTTAAAATAAAAATTTGGTAAAAACAACAGGGGAGGCCAAGGCAAAAATGAAGAAAAAAAACAACATGGGCCCAAGGCAAAAATGTAGAAAAAAAACAACAGGAGGGACCAAGGCAAAAAAAGTACCCGCTTCTAGTATAGGGCCGGTGCCCCTAATAAATTATTGGGGTGGGGAGGATCTTAAATCAAGTAGTTTTTTTAACGGTTGTGGAGAAGAGGGAGGGGGGGGGTGGGTGGGTGGACGGTCGTGGTGGTTTTGCAAAAACGAGGAGCGTTAAAAATGTTATAACCGAAAATCCGAAAAATTGGTGATTTCTAAACTCTGTGCACCCTGTATTCGTTTCAAACTCGGACATGGCTACACTAAATCAAGAAAAACTACCGGATACTCTTCAATATTTTTATGGGTAGCTTTGAGAAATTCCATTTGACTCTTAGCTTCTGCCAGATTATTCAGCTCAATATAAGAACGAATGACATCTTAAAATTAAAAAAGTGAAAATTTGTAAAATCTAATAATAAACAACCAACAAAATAGCGCTTTAGGGTTGTGTTCCTCGCCGATCTCCACAGCTTTCATGGCTACTTGCATGGCTTCTTTTGGATTGCCTTCTTCCAAACATAGCCTGCTTTTTTGGACCAGCAAATCTGGCTGACCTTTGTTGGAGGACAGCGCTCGCTCAAGAAAACGTCTAAATTTATTTTACAAGGTGTGCAGAGTTGGCCGCGTGTGGCTTTTTAAGCTCCGGTGGAGCTTTACTTAAAGGAGGGGGAAAAGCTACTTAGGTTTGAAAAAGTGGCCTCGGTGGCGCAGTGCGTAAGCGTTTACGTTTTTGGCCCGAAATGGTGTTGCAGGTTCGATCCCACGTGGTGCCATACTATTTATTTTGACTTGTTTGACCAGTTTTAGAGGTGATTGGACTTTTTTGGCGCCAGATTCTGAATCAACTATCCAATTCACCCCTAGAACTGGTCAAACAAGCCAAAATAAATAGAATGTCACCACGTGGGATCGAACCTGCGACACCATTTTGGGCCAAAAATGGAAACGCTTACGCACTGCGCCATGGAGGCCACTTTTTCAAAACTAAATGGCTTACCCCCCCCTCCTCCTATAAAACCCGCAGTTCTTAAGATAACGGGATCCCTTTTACAAAAACCACTACAAAAAACTACAAAAGCGAAAAATGGCCCATGGGCCTATTCCAACAGTTGAAAGTTGAAAGTGTAAAGTTGAAAGTTGAAAGTGAAAGTGTTCCAAGAGTTGAAAGTTGAAAGTAGAAAGTGAAAGTTGAAAGTAGAAAGTGAAAGTTGAAAATTGATGGTGTTCCAACAATTGAAAGTGACTCACTTTCAACTTTCACTTTCAACTGTCAACTTTCACTTCCTCCTATATATTTCTAAATTTTTAAATTCGTACATTTTGCGGGAATTCAAATTTTACAGTTTGAACCAACCAAACCAAGTGGTCGTCCACTTGGTGCGAAATTTTTTTTTACGTTTTCATGTTCCAAAACCTGTTTTCTGGACTAATTCGGGCATGCTGAAGATGGTTTGATAATAGTAAAATGGCGTCTTCTCGGGTATTTTTTGAGTTTTGGTAAAGTCGAGTTTTGGTAAAATCAATTATACGTCAAAACTCAAAAAATACCCGAGAAAACGGAATTTTACCACTATCAAACCATCTTCAGCACCCCCGAATTAGTCCGGAAAACAGGTTTTGGAAAATTAAAAACGTGAAAAAAAATTTGATCCAAGTGGACGACCACTTGGTTTGGTTGGTTCAAACTAAGAAATTTAAATTCCGCAATTCCGCCTAAATGGGACCCCATGGTTACTGATAATGGATTAAGACAAGGGTACTGTGGGTAAATTGGTACTTATGCTGTTGACGGCGCCACCCCAAATTTTTGTTTTTTGACAATATACAACCTTTGTTACATCAGAAATTCATTTATTACAAATCAAAAAACATACAATTCCGCAATTTGAGACCACAAATGATAGAAAATATCACATCCATTAAATTTTCTTCTCCACACAAAATCAGATACATACGACTGAAATAGAGAGATTTTCCAAGGTGAAATTCCGAAGTTCTTCCATCGCTATTGAAAACTGAAAAATTACATAAGCGGTGAGAGCTAGCGAGGAGAAATAGAAAAAGAGGGAGTAAAAATAATTGCAAAAGAACGAACAAAGCAAAAAATACAAAAAATGTTTTAGCAAAAGCAAAAAAAAAGAAAAATTTGGGGTGGCGCCGTCAACAGCATAAGTACCGGTAAATTGATAACAATAATGATGTGTGGGTACCACTTTATAGGTATTCCCTGTTACTAGTCGAGGTTGAAAAATAATGAAAAGATCCGAATTACATATCGAAATCGTAAAAAATACCCACAAATTTGGATTCTACGCAAAAAATTGCATCTAGAAATGACCAAAACCGAAAAAAAATTTTACTTTCAACTTTCACAAAAAATCGGACCACCTATTTCAACCCACCGATTTTTACCATCTACTTTCAACTTTCAACTTTACACTTTCAAGTGTTGGAACACTTTCACTTTCAACTTTCTACTTTCAACTTACAACTGTTGGAATAGGCCCATGGAGGCCACTTTTTCAAACCTAAGTAGCTTTTCCCCTTCCTTTAATAAGTTTTTTTGTTCTTCAAGGCGGCCCGAAATTTTTTTGAAAATTTCAAATTGTTTGATTTTTAATTTTTTTTTTAATTAAAAGTTTATTCCCATTGTTTCATGCATATCCTCTGCATTTCATATCTTGGAGATCAAGAAATAGTGGTCTGAAGTAGAAGTCTAAAACAGAAATAGTGGTCTGAGGATTTTCAATGAGTGGCTGTCGATTGGCTGCATACCCGACACTGGCAAACTTCAAGCCTGTTCTTGGGTGCCAAAGAGTCCAAACAGTCGAAATCCGGTATTTTACAGTCAATCTAGTTCAAATCAGGTATTTTTTTTTCCAGGTAGCTTAGCTATTGTCACCGATTTTCCTGGGAAAATTGATGGGACAAGGAGCTGCCTACGCAAATTTTTCAATATTTTCCGGATCTTTTTGGCCCTCCCTCCAGTATTTCCCTACCTTTTCATTGAAGTCTCGAAAGAGTTTTTTTATAAGAAAAAACAAATAAATAATGGAATTTGTAAAAATTGTCCGTAAAACGGCGGTGCTTCTTGGTGAAGGTTGAAAGCCACACAATACCAACACTGAACGTGTGGCGAAAATTACAGGTTTTTTAGCGGAATATTGTGTTTTAAACATACCGTATTTATTCTAATCGCGCGCAGCGGCACACGCAAAATTTGAATTAGCGGGGGACACTTTTCTTTCGTCTATCAGTGTAATCTTTCGAGTCGCTTCGAATTACTCGTAAGAGTACACTGACAGACGAAAGAGAAGTGTCCCCCGCCAATTCAAATTTTGCACATGTCGCTGCGCGCAAAAGGGCTAATACTTAAATCTACATGGTGTCCCAAAAAAAATCCCTACACTTCAAGGGCACCGTACGACCATTTTTTAGATCACTTTTTTTTAAACAATAGGTCATTTTGTAGCCCTGGGGCCTAGCAGACTATTTGAAAAGTGAAAATGAAAAATTGAAAATGAAAAATTGAAAAGTGAAAATTCTCAAGCAGACTAATATTCGAAAAATTGAAAAAATTGAAAATGAAAAGTGAAAATGAAAAATTGAAAATTTTTTCATTTTCAAGCAGACTATTGAAAAATTGAAAAGTGAAAAGTGAAAATTTTTTCAATTTTTCATGAAAAATTGATGACCGGTCATCCCGTCATCAATTTTTCAGAATTTTACATAGCTTTATTCTGGGCTATTTTTAAGCGCTGAACACGATTTTGGGCTCAAATTTTGTGTTTTTGTTATAGAACAAGTAGTAAATTGCTTTATTTGCTTCTACTTCAGGCGATGTCTGCAAGCGACAGTGATAACAAACAAGGTATGGGCTCTAGTCAACTTTAGGTCCCCCAAATTTGCCTTGGTCCCCCCTGTTGTTTTTTCTTGAAAATGCCTTGGTCCCCCCTGTCGTTTTGAAGGTGATCATGTTCAAGGTGATCATGTAAACCATAATCACCATGATCACAACATTATTATAACTCTATTGGACGAGGGGAACCAAGGCATTTTTCAAGAAAAAACAAAAGGGGGGACCAAGGCAAATTTGGGGGGTTGGACCTAAAGTTGACTAGAGCCATGTTGGAGCCAATGAGGTATGCGCCCAGGTGGATTCGAACCAGCGAGCTCTACATCACCACATACAATCGCTCAGAACTCCATCCAGAGGGACGAACCAAACCAAGTGGTCGTCCACTTGGATCGAAAATGCTTTTCACGTTTCCAGGATCTAAAACATTTTTTCTGCACTGATTCGAGTATGCTGAAGATGGTTTGATAGTGGTAAAATCACGTTTTACCAAGAAATTTTTAAGTTATTGCTAATTGTTGATTTATCAAAATCAATCGTTAGCAATAACTCAAAAATTTCTCGGTAAAACGTGATTTTACCACTGTCAAACCATCTTCAGGATGCTCGAATTAGTGCAGAAAAGCTGTTTTGGAACCCGAAAACGTGAAAAAAGAATTTTTGATCCAAGTGGACGACCACTTGGTGTTTATTTGATTTTACCAAATCTTCCTTTACCAAAAAGTTTTTTTTACCAAATGTGCCTTTTACCAAATATTTCTTTACCTTTTTCGGTACAGCCCCCCCCCCGAACAGCCCCCGTACAGCCCCCAAAAATACAATGCGCAAAATGAAAATTTTCAGTGAAAATGAAAAATTGAAAAAATGGCTACCAGACAAATTCTAATATTTTTAGAATTTGTCGCGCGACATTTTCTAATATTTTAGAAAATGTCGTTTAGAATTGTCGCGCGACATTTTCTAATATTTTTAGAATTTGTCGTGCGACATTTTCTAATATTTTTAGAATTTGTCGCGCGATATTTTTCTCATATTTTTAGAATTTTTTTGGGGTCTTTCTGTTAAGAAATCTTTTTTTAGTTGTTTCAATTATGAATGTGCATGCCTCTGCAGTCTGATAATTGACTGTATTAAATTATTTCAGTTTTGCTGTGATGAGCTCAAGTGATTCTGAAGATCAAGAGATTAGCTTTTTATCCAAAAACCAAATACAACAGCAAGAAACAAGCAGGGCTGGAAAGAGCGTAATATGGTCTAACGGATACCGCTACATTTTTGCTCGGGTATCAACTTGTGTTTCGAATGCCTGAAATACAAAAAATCTTTAGGAAAGTACCAAGATGCAGGGGATATGCTTCTTTAATTGCTGGCAAAAGGTCAAGAACCTTCAAGGTATTTATAAGAATTGCAAAGGGAAGGGATTTGTCAAAGTGGGTAGCCGCCTCTTCCATCTCAAGAAGCGCCACAACCATGAACCTAAGTCAGGTGAATTTGAGGTAAGTACCGACTGTCTTTTATTCCGACCTTTATTGATTATTTTCAAAAAACATATCTTTTCCGTGGACTGGTTGCAGGATGCAGCCTGCTCTGTTTCCCATTCATCAATGGAACGTCAATGAATACATTCGCAAGCAGCTTCCTGTCACAAACAATTCTGTGGAATCATGGAATCGAGACTACAAAGCTCACTTCGCTGGAGGAGGAAAGGCAGATCGCAGTAAGGTTATACAGTTTCAAATCACAGAAGAAGAAGCAGTAAGACACACAATTGAAAGGTTTTTTCATAACCGATCTATTTCACCTGTATCTCACTGTTTGAGGCATGAGGACAAGCCTGAGGAACAGTTCCGTATGGTCCGTGAATCTCAGCTGACGTCGGAGCAATTGGTGCATGCTCTGCTAGTAGAATGGGAAGAAAAGCCGTCCAATGAAGTTCTGAATTTAAATGAATTAGTCTCATTTCTACGATCTGTGCAACAAAACGTGTGGTACGCAAAAGGATTCAATCCAGATTTCGATGATATTGAAGAAAGTGATGAAGAGGAACTAGAAGAGGAAGGTAGTGTTGAAATATAGTTGTTCATTGGGCCTGTTAGCTTATACATGTTATTCTCCGTTGTCAATAAAGTTTGTATCAGCGCGAGATATCACTGAGTCGAATGTTGATATGTAAAGGTTTGTTATTTTTGTGGTGTTCATATGTGAAGAAATCACATTTGTTGCCGAAGAGCATCTTAGTCTCGTGAATTTATTCATTGCTTATGGTAGTTTCTTTGAAAACTTAGTACAAAGACTTAAATTAACTGATAGGATTTTTTTTAAATATTAGAAAATGTCGCGCGACAAATTCTAAAAATATTAGAAAATGTCGCGCGACAAATTCTAAAAATATTAGAAAATGTCGCGCGACAAATTCTAAAAAAATTAGAAAAATGTCGCACGACAAATTCTAAAAATATTAGAAATTGTCGCGCGACAAATTCTAAAAATATTAGAATTTGTCTGGTAGCCTGAAAAATTCTCAGTCTGCTTGAAAAGTGGAAATTTTTCACTTTTCATTTTCACTTTTTCAATAGTCAGCTTCAGAATTTTCATTTTCAATTTTTCATTTTCATTTTTTTCAATTTTTCATGAAAATTTTTCATTTTTCAAATAGTCTGCTAGGCCCCTGGAATTTCTCTATCGAATGGTATATAAATATGTCATTACTGAAAAAAATTTGGATAAATTGACAGGACAAAATTAAAAATCTCGATTTCAAATCCGGGAATTTCCAGTTTTTGTTAAGGTATTTAATGGTGAAAAAAATAAATAAATTTTCAAAAGATGTAAACACCATCGTGTAGCGCATGTCAAGAGCTGCAAAACTCACTTTTCAGTGAAAACGATTTGAATCTGAGTGTTGATATATGGTCTTTTAAAAAAAACTCAGAATGAAAAACCCAAGTTTTTAAAATACATGTCAACTTCTGATATGACCCAAAATGTGTTAAGAGCCAAATGGACACAAAAAGTCGAAAAAGTTTTATGTACCAATCGAAAGAGGAAAGAGAGAGCTACAAAATTATGTGTTCAAAAGATTTCTGCGAAAAAAATTGATATTAACAACCAGCTTCTAAATAAGTTGCAAATTCTTTATTTCAACAAAAACTCAAAATTCCCGGATTTGAAATCGAGATTTTAAATTTTGTCCTGTCAATTTACAAAAAATATTTTTTTTCAGTAATGAAATGTTTATATACCATTCGATAGAGAAATTCCAGGGCTACAAAATTACATATTGTTTTTAAAAAAGTGGTATGAAAAAATGGTCGTACGGTGCCCTTGTAGGGATTTTTTTTGGGACACCATGTACAGTCTGTTAGATGATCAAGGAATTCGATTGCTCATACTTAGTGTAAATTGCATCATGCTGATTTAACCTGTTCTCGCTGTATATAAATGGAGAGAATCTTTTAATAAATATCTTAGTATCTTAGTTACTTGATCGGTCTTATTGGTTCTCCCTGCAGAACTAACAATTGGCGCAGTCGGAAATCACTTTTTTCCTCTCTACGGGAAAAACCGGTTCCTCATTACAGAGAAAATAATTCCTACTTATTCTTTGCTAGTTTCATTCTACATAAAAAACATTACGTTTTTCTAAATGGCAGAAAACAAAACAGAAAATTCAATTCCACTACATCCTTCTCAGAGTTTTGTCCGGCAGATGAAACTTGGGATTCTTACAAAGCCGATTTGCCTTTTTTTTCTCATCACTATTCCATTCCAGAGGAAAAGCAAAAGCTAGTCTAATTACTAGCATCGGAGCAGCAGCCTATAATCTTCTGCAAACATTGGCGGCTCCAAAGGAATTAACGGATGTAACAGTCACCTTCAAGACTATCACTACATTGCTAGACTCCCATTACCAACAATCTGAGAGCATCGTGACTTCTACTTACAACTTCTTCAACCACCAGCAACAGACAAACCAGCCATTCTCGTCATGGTTTGCAGAACTCAGAGGAAAAGCTAGAAGCTGCGGATTCTCGACATCAAAGCTTGCAACGAATCCTCTACACAGAGCCCTGCGTGATATGATCATCTAACACAGTCCACTCTCGATACAGTGTAGTGCGCGGGGACTGGAAAAATATACACTATATCGAGAGTACACTATATCGAAGGTTACCCAACAAAACAGTCAATGTTGTACACTATATCGAGAGTTTTCGCCTTAATGACCTGAACCCAAAGGTCGCGCTTGAACGTGCTTATGTATATAGCTCAGATGGCTCAGAATTTCGCCCCTGAGCGGTTAAAAGCCACTAAAAGTTAGTTTTCAGGCCATTTACTACAAGGGAATCCGAGTTATATGCATCATCACCTTCAAATTCGACCTCGAACTGGAGGTACGTCAACACCCTCGAGTTAGAGTTCGAGTTCGGATCAGAAATGTTCACTTAATCAAAAACCCGAACTCTAACTCGAACTCTGACTCTAACTCGAACAACGTAAACAAGCCATTACATTATCATGTTTCTGTTTTTCGCCTCTCTTCATAAAAATATTCTTCTGATGCATCGGCAAAACTAAGCACCGCATGATCATTAGAATGCTGTTTTATATAATGACTGGCAAAATCAAATGCTCTATAAGCTTTCAACCGTCTCTTAACTGTTTCACCTTCACTGCCCTTCACTACATTTCTTTTCGGTTCGTTCAACCTCGGCAAAAAAGATCCAAGAATTCAATTGTAGCTCATCGTACCCTCTCATTAATGAATTTGGCGCTTTTATTTTTGGCAACTTCCATTACTGATTTCTTCTAGTTCAAAGTAATCAAACCTCACTCTTTTCATTACTTATTGCTCAATTTGCAAAAAAACGGATAAATTTACACTTTAGAGACAGCAATTTCAATACAATTAGAAAATATACACTTTATCGAGAGCTGTTTTCTTTGTCGGGACCGCAAAAAATATACACTATATCGAGAGTTACACTGTATCGAGAGTGCACTATATCGAAGGTATGGTTCCTTATGTTTTTAAATTAACCAACCAAGTCGTAAAAAACATACACTGTATCGAGAGTTACACTATATCAAGAGTGCACTATATCGAGAGTAGACTGTAGTACCAAAATACTTAAATCTAGTACCGAAATACTTATTTCTAGTACCAAAATTTAACATGCATAGAAAAACTCTTTGTAAAGTTACAGATCTTTTGCTTGACACATGAATGTGTAGCCCTGAATCTCAGCTTTCTAACTAGACTTCAATTTCCTGTAAAAGATTTCAAGGATATGAAGATTTTGGGCGCTACTCGGTTATACCCCCCCCCCAAAAAGTGCTACTCGGGAATACCCCCCCCCCCCCAATCCTAGGAGCTACTCGGTTATACCCCCCCCCCCCAAATCAAGATTTTTAGGAGTGGTCAAAACACATTTTAAGCAATAATTTCGCCATAAAAGGACCAGAAAAGCAATTAAAATAGGGTTCAAGGGCTGTATTGGGAGGGGAAGGGACAAAACAGGGGCCACTTTTATAGTGCCTATAAGTACCAAAGAGTATTAATTCTCTTAGCGTTGAAGTCACTTTCAAACCCAGCCACTTGTGGTGCATGTAAAAGTATAAGCACTCGAAATGATCAGACCGATCAGCCGGGTGGATCCTGATGGTTGTTGTTTAACTTTTGGATGGCTGAGCCTCTTGCTCGTAGCCTCAGGCTGGAAAATGGGGCAGACCCTTTTCGGCCGAAAAATCAAAGATGTTGAACATAGTTTTGAATACTGGGGCCTACCGCATAAATAACTCTGGTATGCATGTTTTTTCATGCATCCAGAGTCACTCTCGAGTGATTTGTGTCTAAGGTATGTGGGTGTGCGCATCTCAACTCCAAGCCCCCAAGCCCCTGCGCCCCTGAAGGGGGCGCAGGGGGCTTGAGAGTTAGAGATGCGCGCACACACTTACCTTAGACATGATTCCGAGAAGTACACTTGATCATAAAATGCATATAGAGTCAATTTTTGCCACGGCCCGAGTTGAAAAACATGGTAAAGCAGCTAAAAAAGTGGCCCCTGTATTATTCCCTTCCCCTCCCAATACAGCCCATAATCCCTTTTAAATTGCTTTTCTGGACCTTTTATGGCGAAATTATTGCTTAAAAATGTGTTTTGACCACTCCTAAAAATCTTGATTTGGGGGGGGGGATATAACCGAGTAGGTCCGATTTTGGGGGGGGGGGTTGTGTATTCACGAGTAGCTTTTTTTTTTGCGGGGGGGGGGGGTATTACCGAGTAGCGTCAGATTTTGAGCATTGTATGAAGTAACTTTTTCGACCAAGTTCCTCTATTCAGACGCCTAAATCTCCAACTTTTTAAATTTGTTTACTGAAAAAATATCTTGTTGAGTTGCTGAGATTCAGGGCTACACGATAGTTGAAAAAATTTTAAAAGTGTACCTACAACCTGAGGAGAAAAAGAGAAAAGTTTAAAAAAAATGAAAATTTTGGTACTAGAATTAAGTAATTTGGTACTAGAAAAAGGTACCACCCGCGCAAAAACCATGGTTTTTTAAAGAACCATGGTTTTCACGCACAGCGGTTGTCTCCCCAACAAATCAAAATTTTTTACCAATCATTAAACTTCTGTACGTACTTTTTAACTCGATTTCAAACAAAACTAGGTTGCAGTATAGAATTGCAGCATAGAAAACCACGAGCAGTCTCTACCGCCACTTAAAATTATATTTTAAGCATGGATTAGCTGCTAAAACCTATGGTTTCAAGTGGGGATTCCTGGGTAATTCCCCGAAAATTCGCCGCTCTATTTTCCGGCTAAAGAAAAATAACGGAATTATGAACAGTGCAATTTACAAGAAAAAGATTAGTCTCGCAACGAAAAAGGTGTTTTTCACTTCGATTAAATCTTAAAACTTCAACTGGCATCCAATTCAACTGGCAACCGTTGAAACTTTTGATTAAAAATAGACAATTCTGACAGTAAAAGTTTTTAAAAAGTTACTCCTAATACCGAAATCTCGTCCTGAATCCGAATCCGTTTAGATCAGGTCCGAAAAATTTCAGGGAGCTGAGATATTGATATTTTGAGTAGACCACACCGAAAATTCGGACCATTCCCTTACTTTGAAGGATATCTCAGCTCCCTGAAATTTGTCGGACCTGATCTCAACGGATTCGGATTCAGGAAGAGATTTTCGTATTAAACGTAATTTTTTTAAAAATTTTTACTGTCAGAATTGTCTACAGTCAAACCTCTATATAGCATCCCACAAGGGACCGGCCCTGCCCGGATGCAATGTAGAGGTGGACGCAATATAGAGGGTCGATTATAGGTAATTTCTTTGCAGGCCAACCAAACCAAAAAAAAAAAGCGGATGCATAAAGAGGTGGATGCAATGTAGAGGGTTGCTATATAGAGGTTTGACTGTATTTTCAATCAAAAGTTTGCCAGTTGAATTGGATGCCAGTTGAATGCCATTCCGATTAAATGAGGGTTGGTTGATTGGTATTTACCCGGAAAAATACTTTTCCTGTCTTATTTCTCCGTAATTACTTGGGTCATTACCAGTAATCACCCGGATAATTACGCGGAGAAATACTTTTTCCGGAGAATTACCCAACCCTAGATTAAATATTTCCGGATCAAGATTTGACTAAAGTTTGCTTTCCTCTTCCAATTTCATCTATTTCAGGTCAAAATAAAATTTTAGGTCATAAAATTACGTCAAAATGGCTATGGGAAACTTTCCAAAACGAAATTTTCCGGAAATCGGCGAAACGAAATTTACCAAATCAGCATCTGCCAAAAGAAATTTTTCCAAGCGTGGGTTTCACTCGGAAAAGTTTTCTCAACTCTAAATTGCAACTCTATTCCTTGTAGGCAAAACCTATTCTTGGCAAATTTCAAATTCAAGGCAAAGTTGGTGAATTTCGTTTTGGCGAAATGTGATTTGACGATTTCCTTTTCGACAGTATTCGTTTTGATAAATTTCTTTTCGGCAAAATATACGTTTGGCAAATTTCGTTTTTTGCCAAGTTCCCCTAGCCGTCAAAATGTCGTTAGTAACCTTTTCTGTTCATAAATTTGGATGTTTTGAATTGGAAATTCATGTTTTCTATTTCCCCGTTTTTTGAGGAAATTATGGGAATTCCCTGGGAAATTCGATAACCCCACTAAAACCTTTAAAACATGATTTAGAGCCATTTCGGGCTAGAACCAAATACCACAATACGGGCAGAAAAAAAATAAAAAGCGCTTTCCATTTGCAGTTGACTGTATTTCACAATATAAAAAACTTCGGCGCTAGTAGCGAACAGCCCCCGCCCTCTTTCCCCCCCCCCAAACATCCGACCTTTAAAAATTGTTGTAACTACTTTTGCAAACAACAAGTTTAGGCTTAGCCCTTAGGCTTGGGCGTAGGCCAGCGTACGGAAGTTGTGACTAATAAAAAGTTTGCGCACATTTTCCGGGGTCTGGGACATTAATTTGGGTACTTTTTACTAAAGTAAAAAAAGTGAAAATCGTTGGCGGGGGAGAGGGGGGGGGCATTCGCTACTAGGGTCAAAACTTCTAATGTTATATAATTCCTTATTTTTTACTGTCTTTTTAAAAAATTTCATAAAAAAATCCCTTGTGCAAATAAGAAATTTTAAGCTCAACTAACTTTTTTGTTCAAATTTTGAAAAAACTGTCGAGTCCTGCAAGTTTGCACACCTTTATTCTATTGGAATAACAATTAATATAAATGATTTTCATACAGTTTAGTTTAGAAGAAGCCTTTTTAAAGCAATATTTTCTCAATAATTAAAATGATATTAACTCAACTCAAATTTTTGTTTTTAATTTATATATTGCTATTTTTCTGCAATTTCTTTGATATGATACAAGCCTGCTGTTGCGGTGGATATGGCTCTAGGTATATCATAATTGATGGGAACGGAGGAGGAGGAGGAGGTGGAGGCGGTGGAGGAGGGGCGGTGGAGGTGCTGCCAGACGACGTGTTTTCGACACTGGCGGCGGTGGTGGAGATGGTGGTGGCTACAGTAACAGCTATGCTTCCAGCTATCATGGCTATAATGATAATGGTGGAGGCAGAGGAGGAGGTTACGGAGGCGGCGGTGGAGGCAGAGGAGGTGGCTATGGAGGTGGTGGAGGAAGAGGAGGTGGCTATGGAGACGACCGGGACTATGGTAATAGAGGCAATGGATACAGAAATGACAGAGACGACTACTACAGGAACGACAGAAACAGAGATGACTATGCCCGTCCAAGATATGACAACTACAACGATCGTCGACTGGACGAGATTGATCAGGAAATTGAGGATACAAGAGCTCATCTAGACAGATTGGAGCAAGAACGTTTGGAATATTTGTAATGATTAATAAAATATTATGTGCAATGTATATATACAATGAAAAATATATTCAAGTTTGTTGCCGTTCAATCAGCGCAGAGCTAGAAACAAGATAAGTCGACTTTTGATATACAGTCAAACCTTGATATAGTGACACCGCTCAAGTTCGTTCCCGCCTAGGATCCGACACTTTTTTTAACCTAATTTTTGAAGACTTTTATCAATTCTGTTATGACACTCTGGTCCCAAATATCGTGATGATTAGGATTTTGCCGATCGTTTTTCAAAAAAAAAATTTTTGGGTTAAAAAAGTAAAAACTCGATATAGTGACACCTCTTTTTGAGAACTGGTGTCACTATATCGAGTTTTTACTTTTTTCACCTAAAATTAATTTTCTTTTCGAAAAACAATCGACAAAATCGGAATCCTTAAGATATTTGGGACCAGACTGTCAGAACAGAATTGATAAAAGACTTGGAAAATTGGGTTAGAAAAAGTGTGAGTCCTTAGGCGGGAACGAACTTTTAGGGGTGTCACAGTGACACTGTCACTATATAAAGGTTTGACTGTAACGCGACTCTTGATACAGCTTGACCTTTTGATTGATTTGGCCATAGTTGCACAGGCGCCGGCGCTGGCGCCGGTGTGCGCCCCGAAAATTATTAGAAAATAGGGCGGCGGTACCGGCGCTCGGCGCAGATTTTGAAAAGCTCCGGCGCCGGTGCCAGCGCCCGGCGCCCGTTTTTCAGCAAATTTGCATATTTTTTTAATACTTTTTTCCCTAAAAAATTTTTTGATATTTTTATTGATTTTTGTTTAAAAAATAATATGGTTCATTCTTTCTGTACAAATAGTTGACTAAAAAATCATGAAATTCAAAAAGTTTTAGCCATCAACTCCCACAGTTATGCAGTTATGCGTTACTCAACAAGCATATTACTGGTATCTTAGGTTTACCCATTACTGGCCATGCTAGCTTATGACACGCTGTTTGTTCCAACATACACAGTGGTTTTTATGTTACCTCATAGCTGACATATTTAAAAAAGAGTTTAACATAATCATTATTGTGAAAATGCAAATCAATGTTAGTGTATAACGAGAGAAAAATAATAATGAGTGATGCTAATTTTCGCCATTCTTTTTAATGATGAATTAAAAAATAAGCCTTTTTGCAAAAGAAACATTTTCTTAGTTACTTTGGATTTTTTCAGCACCCGGCGACTGAAAATGACGGGCGCCACGTTGTGCGCTCGGCGCCGATTTTTTGAAAAATCCGACGCCGGTTCCGGTGCCTTTTAAAAAGACGGCGCCCACTGGCGCCGGTGCCGGCGCCAAAAAAATTTTCCGTGGAACTATGGATTTGGCTGGCCAGAAAGGAAAATCAAAATACAATATTAAAAAGTAGGAGAAATAATTTATTTAAAAAAAAATAGGTGTAGTTTTCAAAAAAATTTTGGTTTCCCACTTTTCGATATTGTAGTGAGCCAGTTAATAGCTCATTGGAAAGCAGAGATTCAGGGCTACATGCTGGTGCGAAAAATAAAAAATTTGAAAAGTAATCACTGGGAACAAGAAGTTTTAACAATTTTACGGGAGATTTACACATTTTGATGGATGTTTTCAACTTTAACCTTTTTTGGCGTGAAAAAACTTTTTTGCCAATTTCCTCGCTGTAAAACGATTTTCACGCCAAAATAAATAGGCGTTGCGGCATCTCTATATAAAATTGGCGTAGCCAGGGGGGGGGGCGGTCAACCCTAACCATCCAGGTGGATATTCACCTGGTCAAGTGGTACCCACCTCAGATATTTGAGTTCAGTTAGGTTAAATCGCATTTTTATTCTCATCAAAGCCAATAAGCCACATGATTTTTTTTTCTTTTTTGCCTATGATAGAACGGTTCATTTTTGAATTTGAAAAATTTCCATTTTTAGGGCAATTATGTGGATAAACTATCAGGTGGATAAACCACATTGGACATTGTAAATTTTAGCCTGTGGTTTTGGTACTCACTCTGACCATAGTGACCGCGCCGTCCTTCGCCGTCCTATTTTTTTCCATCGCCGTCCTGCATTTTAACCATTTTTTCATTATGGATGGCTTTTTTTATTTTTCACCATGTAATCACTTTTTATTTTTACACTTAATTTTTAGGCAACCGTCCATGTTTCCTTTCTTTTTTATTTCGAAAAAATGCGGCCGTCCTAATTTTACACAAAAATTTTCAAAAAAGTCGGTTAAATCAGGACGGCCCCATTTTTCTGAAATGAAAGTGAAAGAAAACTTGGACGGTCGCCCGAAAATTAAGTATGAAAATAAAAACTGATTATATGTTGTAAAATAAAAAAGTCGGTCCATAATGAAAAATATGGTTAAAATGCAGGACGGCGATGAAAAAAATTAGGACGGCGAAGGACGGCGCGGTCATTATGACTCTGACTTGAACCACCTGCATGATATTTTGACCACCATGAGAGCACTTGAACCAGCTGGAGGATACTTGAACCCCCTGGAGTGTACCCCAACTATCTGGGTGAACATCTAAAAGGCATATCAGCCAACTGGTAGGTACCGTATTTCCTCTAATAAGCGCCCCGGGGCGCTTATTTTTCAAACCCCCAAAAATCGGAAAATTTATAATTCGATTTCGAGATTTTGGGTGCTCAACCGAAATCTAAAAAGTGGAATCGGTAGAGCTCGTGGGAGTTAAGAAAACGTATCAAACAACTTTGCAAAATATTGCTTCTACACTGAGATCTAGACCCTCAAAGTCGAGGGGGGCGCTTATTAGAGGAAATACGGTATCCGAAAAGCCTGCGGGGTACACTGGAGTTTCTATTTTTAGTGTTTATAGCTATTGACGTATTTTTACCAGGCGCTTGTAAGGCACTTATCTACTTTTTAGAGGGCGAAAAATATTTTTGTGGCAAAAAAAGTATTTTTAGGGCAAAAAAAGTATTTCTACGGAAAAAAATTTCGGCACGAAAAGTTTTTGTATGGCAAGAAAAAGCTTTGCCCAAAATTTAATTGCTTTATTTGTTAGGACGACCTGCGACTCGCTACAAATTGTGACTCGCTACTGCGACTCGCTACAATTGCGACTCGCTACAGATTGAATTTTCTATTGTTATGTGGGTACAGATTGTTGTACCAGACCAATTGTTGGCCGCTTCGCGGCCAAGACCAGCACACTCCACATCGCAAGGGATAGGGGAACATGTAGTACATGTTTTTGGGTGAAATGGACAAAAAAGTTAAATTGTAGCGAGTCGCAAAAAGTGTAGCGAGTCACAATTGTAGCGAGTCGAAGTTTTACCATTTGTTATGCCGGACAGTAATGACCACCTCGCTGTATTTTTTTTTGATATTTTATAAAAGAAATTAGGCAATTTTAAAAAGCAATAACCAACTTGCTGTACTCCAGAACTGCCGAATTGTCGATCATAACCGAAGAAAGAAGTTTGGACAGAGTGGAATTAATAGAAACATTGGAGGCCTCAGTGCTGTTGACTGTCTCAAATAGTTCTGCAAGTATTTGTTCGGTGGTTGACAGGTCACCTTCAATGAGTAGAGCATGGGCTAGTTCATACTGTTGGGCTGGGATACATTCACTCTGAACGTAAAATAATAAATACCGTAATGTACCCAAAAAACTATATTTTGGTGTATGAGGTTGTTTAAAAAGTTTATTGTAAGCCTTATTTTTTGACTTGCGGCTTTCGCTTTTAGGCGTTCACCCGATTTATAATATTAGGTTGTGTAAAAAGTTTTGACAAAAAGTACGCGGTGAAAATTCAAAAAATATTTTTCCGAAATATGTCTTGAAACGACATTTCTAGGGGTAAAATGACACGCTGAGCACGAATCTGTGCTCAGAAATGGCTCGAAGATCATTTTTTTGTTAAAGGTATGGCAAAGTTGCCAATTCGTTGGAAGAAAGTTGTTAATTGTTGTGGGGATTACTTTGAATAAATTTGTTTTAACTTGTGTAGATGAATAAAATGTAAGAAGTTAAAATGGCTCTTTTCTCAGCTTTTCATAAGTCGCACGGCATTTCTGAGCACAGATTCGTGCTCAGCGTGTCATTCTACCCCTAGAAATGTAGTTTCAAGACATATTTCGGAAAAATATTTTTTGAATTTTCACCGCGTACTTTTTGTCAAAACTTTTTACACAACCTAATACTTCAGGCACAGTAGGTATCACATATATTACTGCTATAGATGAATTTAATAGCTACAATTTTCAATTATAAAATTTAGCATAGCCTGTCAAAGTTTTTTTAGTAATAATCGATGCGTATATGCTTAGCGGTTTCTGGGACATTTTTGGACGCTACTGTCATATACCCGGTAAAGGGACGTTTCGCCACCTTTTGGACATTTGTCCAAAAGGTGGCGAACCGCTAATTTTGCCTTGGTCCCCCCTGTTGATTTTTTTTTGCAATTTTTTTTCAGTCTAATTGCGTCAAAAACCGTTCCATAGGACGTTATCCCTCATTCTTTAACGGAAAGACGGATTGTATATCAAAACAGAAGCATTTCTAGACACTTTCTGAATAAAAAAATTGAATTTTATCAAAAAAAATTGTCATCCACCCCTTGGGTGTAGATGATCTTTTCAGGGTATTTTTGACCAAATTTCAACCCTTTTTAAGCAGGGGGCTTGGTTGGTTAGAGATGCGCGCACAGACTTACCTTAGACATAATTCCGAGCAAGACTCTTGATCAAAAATACATTCAGAGAGCCTTTTTCTTATATATTACAGTAGCGCCCGTTTTTGAATAAGCGATTTTTTTTTAATTTTTGTTTATTTTGCTAGTCGTAAAGCATTTTTCAGTCCCGGCTAACATATGCTGGCCTGACCTGCGCCTAAGGTTTAGTTTGAGTTTGCAAAAATTGTCGAAAACACACGAAAAAGCAAAATGCCAAAATGTGCGGGAATGTGAAAACGCCTAAAAATCGCTGAACGCCTCTATGTCGTAAAAATCAAAATATAATAAAGATTCATTAATTTTGGTTCACATGGATTTTCAACAAATAATCTTTAGTTACAATTTTCAGCAAAATGAAGCGAAAAAATAGTCTCGATGGATCAAATGAAGCTGAGGAAGATGTTTCTAAGACTTATCACGACCAGCAAATAATTTCGAAGATCGATTTGAAGGGATGAAAGCAGACATCAATGAGAAATTGATGGGCATCGATGGTTCAATTCAAAGGCTTCAAGCGTCATTGTCTGAGAACAAAGCTACAATAGTTAAAGAAAATCTGAAATTTGGCGAATCAATTCTGAAAATCGATGAATCAATCCTGGAAATCCGAGCGCTGGTAGCCGAGAAGAAAAAGCCCATAGCTATCAAAGAGGTGAGGCATGGCAGGCTTATTTGTTTGTGAAACTTGCTTTCAGACTTGACGCAGGGCTCTTTACATGCTTTATTACTCAAACCTTCAATATCGACACTGCTCCAGGCAAATGGGGTAGCCTTGGGCGTTCAGAAAAGACTTATTGTGCAGGCGCGAATTGATGCGTTTTTTCACTTATTTCTTTCTTGCTTTTTAATTCTTCGCTTTTAGGTGGCTGGATGCTTGCAGAAAAGGAGGGGATATTCTGTCAGCGCATCTCTATTGTGAGGCTGACTCGGATGACTTTTCTTGCGACACTACCGTCACTCTTCGTCTGATCGGATCATTAGGCAAAATGGAATGGAAGGTAGATTTCATATTTTGGAAAATGGGGTGCTAGTATGGAGTACGTACCTCAACGCACCTACATACCCCCCCTCCGCCCTGCCCCAAGAATCTGACCTTCTCAAAAACGCTGTAACTAAAACAACATGTTCAGGGTAAGCCTTTAGGCTCAAGGTTAGGTCAGCGTATAGAAGTGGGGACTAAGAATTGTATTCAATTTTTTCTGGGTCTGGGACATACATGTATATTTGGGTACTTATTACTTATGTTTTAGAAGGAAAAATTGTTGGGGGGGGGTTCTATATTGCGGTCGAAAATGGCTACTCTGTCACGAAAGACTGAATTAGTATTTAAAGACTCCTTAATGTGGATGAATAAATTACCGCATTTAATCTAACAATCTTAAAAATAATCTTTCAAATACTGCAGGGTGTGTCTAGAAATTCTAGAGTTTAAAATGGTCATAATTTTAGTAAAAATACCGGGTGGTAAAAGAAATGTGCACACTTGTAAACGGCCGTAATTTTTTTGTAGTGCGTTTTTTGAAAATCTGTAGACGCCATTCGACTCAAAATTTGTTAAGAATTTCTTTGATGTATAATGTCAAAAACACGATTTTTGCTTGGTCCCCCTGTGGTGTGGGCCTAGCCTATCCAGAGGCCATCCGGAGACGAGGACCCAAACCACAGGGAGACCAAGCAAAAATCGTGTTTTTGACATTATATATCAAAGAAATTCTTATCAAATTTGAGTCGAATGGCGTTTATAGATTTTAAAAAAAGTTATGGCCGTTTACAAGTGTGCACATTTCTTGGACCACCCAGTATAATAGGGCGCTTACAATGGAGGTGCGAGGTCGAGGTCTTTGAGTTGATGTAGCTCAGCCAGATTTTATCATTTTACTGACATGAAATACTTTTGGCCTTTTTTATGGTCCGCTACTGAATAAAATAAACTTTCCCACTATCGGATATAAAAAATAAAATTTTAGAAACGGACCTCGCATCTCGATCTCGCACCTCCATTGTAAGCGAGCCATAAGATTGAATCAGTGCTGCAGACACCAATCACAATTAAGTTAACCTCAGAAGGGGTGAATCCGACCCTTATGTTGTAGAGGGACAGCGATTGATGTATAGTTTATTACAAGCTAGCTGTAGCTACTGCACCAAAATCAAACACAGGGATTGAATAAAAACCAAACGGCGAACTGCCTTATGGTTCACCAATACATATGCATACTACAGCAGGATCTCCGCGGAGAAGGGACGAGCAATGATGGGGTGTGGCAGCGACACATCAAACAACAACATATAATCAAATGGCTGGTAAGAAGGTAAAGGGGGAGCAACAACAACAAATCTTGTATCAGCTAACCACAATCACCTAGGCGTGGGAACAGCCAGTTAACAGGAAGAGTGTGGTATGTGATTGAGATGGTGATTGCCCTTTGTATCGAACGACCTCCTCGGAGGGGACCCTAAAGTGCGCAGCTCGACACTTTTTTATAGAACAATTTCCGTTTTCGCCAATCGATTTTTTCAGCCCAAAATAAAAAAGTTACGTCCATTTTACATCCCTAAAATTTCTTGACGTACCCTGTACTTAATTCCAAATATGGAATACCGTATTCTCTCCAATGAGCGCCCTCCCCAAAAGTCGGAAAATGTACCCAGTACCCTTCATTCGGGAATTCAAATTTACTTAGATTTTTCGATGTTACACGACCTCAGAAAGAAAAGTCCTGCATCTCAAATATGCGAAGGTACTGAATTTGACGGTTTAGTTTTTAAAAATCTAAAAAAAAGTTATGAAATCGAAAAAAAAAATTCGGGTACATTTTCCGACTTTTGGAAAGGGCGCTCATTAGAGAGAATACGGTAGTCTTTGCAGGACTACGGCCCCAAGTACATAAACACCTTTTAGGAGAATATCTTCTTCACAAAGCGAATAGGGTTAGGGGAATGGGCTTCTGCCCTTTTATTCTTTGGTCACAACTCGTCCAAGACGAAAATGGCTTTTTGGATGAGAAGGGCGATTTCAAGATGGAGGTCGAATTGTCAATCACAGAAAATACAGCTCCGTAATCAGTTTGAATTTTCCAAGACGATCTGTAATTGATAAAAAAAAATTAAGCTTTGCTCCTCTGGACCCTCAATTTCTCAGCTCTGGTCTTGTAGAGTCAGACTGCACTCTGGTGGTAGAGGATCATCGATTTCCAGTCAATAAGGGGGTTTGTATTTTCAGAATTAACCTTGGAATTAGGGTTTGCTCCCATAGACTTCTTGTTACTTTAGTCAAAAAATGCTGTAGTTTTTTTTATTTAGCTTCTTTCGGCATACTCAAACTACTTTAAGACGCTATTTTTTGGTGAATTTTGCGAAAAGAGTCAAGACGAGATTGAGCTGGAAGAAGTGTGTGCTGATGAGTTCCTTCGTCTTCTACGAGTTATATACCCTCCGTTCAATGACGGAGACGTGAATAGTAAGCTTTCCTTTTGTAGCTTAAACAAGCCTTCATTATTGTTTAGAAAAGAAGGTGGAAAGCTTATTGCGTTTGGCTGATTGCTACCAGATGAAAGCCGTCTTAGACAGGTGCTCGCAATACCTCAAAAAGTGTCCCATCAGCGAAGTTTCCTTGCAAGACAAGTTGCTATACGCACAAATTATCGTCTTCCGGATTTGCTGGTTCGTCTGCTTCATTTGGTTTGATTGCGAGTAATTATAAGATGTTTAGGAGCACTGCGTCGAGGAATGCAAGACATTCGATGTTATTAAAAAACTTCGTGCATCTGGTCAGTATTCTCTTCTAGACAATGATATCAAGCTGAAAATCTTTGAGAAAATGCCATTTAAATAATTTATTGTGTGTCATTTATTGCGTTTATTGTCAAGCAGTCCTCTCATTTACTACTTACTACCGTTGTCTTTGAAATTAGTTTTGCCGAAATAAAAACTTGGATCTTGCATTCTTTTCCTGGCTTTTGTAATGGTAGCTTTTGTGATATTTATTGACAGGCCGAGTGCACAATCACCGCCTTTTTTTAAAGTTAAAGGATGGGGAAAACCTACTTAGGTTTGAAAAAGTGGCCTCGGTGGCGCAGTGCGTAAGCGTTTTGGCCCAAAATGGTGTTGCAGGTTCGATCCCACGTGGTAACATGCTATTTATTTTGGTTTGTTTGACCAGTTCTATAGGTAATTAGACTTTTTTTGACGCCAGATTAGGAATCAGCGACCCAAATTACCCTTAGAACTGGTCAAACAAGCCAAATAAATAGAATGATAAATAGAATACACCACATGGGATCGAACCTGCGGGACACGCCCTTTTCCCCGAAAAGCCCTTTTCCCCGAATGACCCTTTTCCCGAAAAGACCTTTTCCCCGAAAGGACCTTTTCCCCGAAAATCCCTTTTCCCCGAAAAATTATTTTTACTGTTACATAATGTCATAACGAACCTGCGACACCATTTTGGGCCAAAAAATGTAAACGCTTACGCACTGCGCCATGGAGGCCACTTTTTCAAACCTAAGTAGCTTTTCCCCCTCCTTTGAAGGGCCATTGCCACCTGTTTTGAACCGTCCCCCGCCAATTCAAATTCTCGTGCCTAATCATTCAACTTCTGTACTGATTTTTCAACTTGGTTTCTAACAAAAAAGGCCTAGAATTTAATTTTAGGTACAGTTTTGTTAGAAACCAAGTTGAAAAATTCGTACAGAATTTCAATGATTCAGAAAAAAATTTGAATTGGCGGGCGACAACCGTTGTCGGGGACGGCAATGGCCCTTTAAGTAGCTTTTATTCTTCGGAATTATTTGATACAAGGACTTTTTCCAATAAGACCCGCAACTCTCGATATAAGATCTCCACTTTTAAAAAATCAGCTATGTTTTATCATGAGTTGTGGTTCTTAAAGGGGCATGCCCACGCCAATAAGTTTCATTTCAAATGTTTGAATTCCCGGGCACCAGTTTTTCAGATGAAGACAAAATAAATTCGAATTTGATTTTCATTTCAAACATTTTCATGGCATATTTTGGTCGTCTCTAGAGATGATGATTTGGCCTTTTGCGATTATGCGATTGCGATTATTTTGGTCTTAACCCAATGCGATTGCGATTGCGATTATTTGAAAAAATTAAATGCGATTAATCGCAACGATTATCGCAAAAAAATTCAGGTGCGATTAATCGCGCGATTATGCGATTACTTTTGCTTTTAGCTCCTAGAAACCAAAACTTTTAACACTATGCACAAACAAAAGCTTTATTTAAAGTAAACGTGGACATTTGCGACAACTATCAACAATAAGTACCTGTAGTTAAGCATCTTGTACCTGTAGTTAAGCATCAGATTATTGTTGAGAAAATCAAGGATTTTTAGTCAAAATTTCGCGGGAATTTGAATTTTTTAGTCAGAAAATCACTTGGATCGCTCAGAATCCCACCCGAGAGTGGTCAAAAGCACCTAAAAGCTGGTTTTTTGGGGGTGAACTTATTGCGAAAATTCTATTGCGCGCATCAGAATCACACTTTGGTCATCTCGATAGCTAAGAATCTCACCCTTAACCGCTCTGAACCACCCTTCAGACTTTTCAGAATACTTACATACTGGTTTAGAACAGTTTAGGATGCTTTAAGGTGGTTGAGAATGGCTTAGAGTTAGATTCTCAGCGATTAAGCCGATTAAAGTGGGATACTGATGCGTGAAATCGAGTTTTCGCGAAAAACTGACTCCTTTTTAGTGAATCCTAAAAACCATCTTTCAAGTGCTTCTGACCACTCTGGGTGAGATTTTGAGCGAGATAAGTTATTTTCTGACTAAAAAAATTTGCGATGAGAAAAGAGTATTTTTGCGTAAGAAAAAAAGTATTTTGCGGTGAGAAAAGTATTTTGCCGGAAGATCACATTACGGTGAGAAAAAATATTTTGCAGTAATTTCCAAGTTTTTTGCGGTAAAAAAAGTTCCATCCATTACTAAAAGTAATTTTGCTGGTAAAATTTTTCAGTATGGCAAAATTTGCGATTAATCGTGCAATTTCTCAAATTGCGATTGCGATTTGCGATTATTTCAAAAGCATGCATGCGATTATGCGATGCGATTATTTTTTGCCAAATTTGGTGCGATTTGCGATTAATCGCAGGTGCGATTAATCGATCGTCATCATCTCTAGTCGTCTCATAGTTTGTGGTCTGATGATATTCGTGGCTTTTAGTGAGCAATAGCCAATCATAATTAGTGATGGAAATATTCAAATTTCGGGACTACCGGGACGGGACTTTTAGAAAAAAAATTTCGGGACCGGGACCGGGACTTTTCAAAAATTTCACCGGGACCAGAAAAAAGTCCGTTCGGGACTGTAAAAAGATAACCTTTAAAAAATTTGTAAATACTCTATTTTCTCAAATTTTGCGGCTTCTCGATTTCGAGGACAGGAAATATAGAAGATATGCATGGAAACAATGGGAAAAAGTTTCTGATCAAAAAATTTCAAAAATTGAATTTTTAATTTTCCGAATTTTTTCGGGCCATCCTGTATATTAGAGGTATGCACGGGATTGGGATCGCTCTCGAATCGGGAACCGCATTCCGAAAATTTTGATGTTGAATCCCGATCTCGAGTCCCTCCCCATCGATTTTGAAAATCTCGATCCCGAAAATTGCCAACCCCAATGAGCATTTTAAAAATAATTTTGGCCAGATAATTTTTGTTTTACATAATTTTGTGGTTTTCGTGGTAATCCCGATCCCGAATTCTTTTAAGGCCTCAATCCTGATCCCGAAATCCCTCTCGGGGCGAAATGCACACCTCTACTATATATGTCAGCATAGAGCGAATACTTTACATCGCTGTTTTTGTATTTTCTAAGTCCAACGAGCTCTACTGATCTCGTTTTATGTTTATAGTTAAGCGCTCAAAAATTTTAAAATTGATCTCCAGTTTTTCGGATTTTGGGTGTCTGAAAATTGAACGGCCGGCTGCATAATTAAATCAATAATTAATATAAATTGATTAAAATCGAAAGTTTACTTAGAACTAAGTGTAAACAGTTCACTCTTGAACCATTTGTAAAGAGTTTACTTTAAACCCTCTTTTTTAGTTCGATAAGAAACAAACTCAGGCACAAACAAGAGTGTAATAATCATATGAGATCTAAAAACGACAAAAATAGACAGGAAAAAACAAAAACCGCAAAAATTCTGTTGTAGGAAAATTAAATAAAAGTCCCGAATTTTTTCAAATTTTCGGGACCGGGACCGGGACTTTTGTTTCAAAATTTCGGGACCACCGGGACGGGACTTTTGCCTGAATTTTCTTCGGCGGGACGGGACTTTCGGGACCGTCCCGTCCCGCTTCCATCACTAATCATAATTCACAAATCTAATTTTGTCATACCTGATTTTTTAAATTAAAGGGTTAGGGGCGAAACGAGTCTTGGCCGAGTTTCCTCGGTTTCTGGTCTCGAAAATATCGCACTTCTCGTATGCCCTCGGCTTTATCTCTGGGTCCAGCTTCTCAGGTCTAGAAAATTTCGGTGCAAAGTTGTTTCTTTAACAGATTTGGTATGTTTGCAAAACACCTACAGGGTATGTAATCAAAAACAAATCCAGTTTGCAGTGAATGGAAGCGGCACCTTCATTATCCAACATCACAACACATTATTTATTCTCTATAGGGTGTCCGGAAACTACGAGCATATTTTTAAAAAAGTATTTTGTGTATGTAGCCCCGAAATCAACCCCTTGCGTGGTTGATTTTCAAATTTGGGACGCTTACTCGCAGAAAATTTTCAAAAGTTTGGGTTTTTTTCGATAATAGCCAACAAAGCATTCATATAAAAGTGCGAAAAGATGCCGCAAAGGAATTAAAATTTGTTGAAACAAAAACATGTGCGCGTGATTTTTCGGACATCCTGTACACCACTCTAAGGCCTCGCATACAACAGTGGACTGTAAATTTAACAATGCCCCCTCAGAAATGGCTATATATTTTCTTAATTTCCCGAAATTGATTCTTTCGGTAATGTTTTTCGAGTTTCAAAATCTGATTTTTTCAATAATCAGAACATTTCAAATAAAATGTGGTAATAGTAAAATGCTGGGTGGTGAGAAGTGTGAGATACCAACCTTAGGCGGGGAGTACCCAGACGGTTTTATCCAAGTGGTGGTGTCTAGGTGGTAGTACCAAGGTGTTGGTCATCAGATCAGGAATGTGTGTGGAGTTTTCAAAGATGGCAAACAACGAGAGTCACAAGTTACTGCGGGCCGCATAAGAGAGGCCAAATGCTAGTGCTTAAACACGTCTCGCCAATTTGACTTGTGGCCACAACCCGACGCCAATAAACCAAAAGAAACACTCCAAAACGCTTGAAAATTGAAGCTTTTATTGAAAAACGTAATCGGTGTAAAGAAGAATACATCTCACGGCTTGATTCTGAAGTTACCGACAACCTTCTTCGTTACTCCTCGAATTCGGCGAGCCAGCCTAATGTCCAAGGGCAGGATAGTACTTCTCTTGGCATGAAGCACAATCATATTTGCATTCTTGAGCAGCGCAGTTAGACAACATTCAGCCAATCCTAAAAAGAATAATTATCAATTAGAGTCGTAGCCCGCAAAGACTCCCTTCACCAAAGAATTGCCAAAAAAAATGCTTAAAATATCTAAGTAGCCTCTTGAACATGTTCGATAAGAAATACCTGGAGAGAATACATCCCTGTCGGTTGAAATTGCACATCCAGACACTCTTCACAGCAATTCTTCGAACCAATCTTGAAAATGGACTACACGGAATTTCGAATCCGACATTCTTTCAGAGCCCTAAAGTCCCTGAGTGTGGAAAAGCTGCTTTTACGCTTCTTCACGAAAGGCGATGGGACGAACTGAGAGGCTGACTTCTTGACCGTAGTTTGTCTGACTGTAACTTGAGCATTCCCCAATTCGACTTGATCAGACAGAGGAAGCTCTGAAAGCCAACATAGGTGGATACAAATTTGAAAAAAGTACCAGGTGGCTGCCAGGTGCGAATTTTCCACCAACGAAAACGAATGCCTAGACTAAAGTCTGGTGTAAAAACAGAAATTGAATTATTGGCTATGTAAGATGATAAGTGTCAACAAGAAAATCAGACCACAAATCATGAGACGACCAAAAAACACCGTAAAATGTTAAAAATAAAAATCAAATTCGAATTTATTTTGTCCTCATCTGAAAAACTGGTGCCCGGGAATTCAAACATTTGAAATGAAACTTATTGGCGGGGGCATGCCCCTTTAATGGCCAACTTTTATATAAATTACCAGTAAAATTAAAAATTCAGCGAATTTCGGGACTAGATTGACGAATCAGACTCGGTAAAAGACTTCAAATATTGGGGAAAGAAAGTTTCAGACCCTATGAGGGAAAGAACTTGAGGGTTCGTCCTATATCAACACTTAGCTGTTAATTACCATTCTCCAGATCTAGAAGCTGTTTTTTGGATCCTTGTATTAAGTAATTTTGAAGCTCAGAAACTGCTTGGTTCTCAAAAATACGGTTGTAGCGCGTTCGGCCCGTTTTTTGACAAATGATACGAAGTGGACCAAACGCTTACTCATGGTGGTTACGGCATTATTAAGGGACATTGGATAATTACCCGGAATCAATTTTGAGTGATTTATCTCTCGCAAGAAACCAATCGAACTGTACGATTCGGCTGTATATCGATTAGAATGTTGGTAATCCGAATTTTTGACATCTGGCAAAATGTTCGATTCGCACAAATGTAATTGGCAAAATGTCAAATTGGCAAAACGCCAAACTGGGACAGTGTCACTCGGAAAACGAAGAGCTCGCACAAAAAGTAATTCGACTTTGGATAACTCGTGAAAAAGTAGTTTGAATTGCTTGTTTTTTTGGCAATTTACTTCTGAGAACTATTTTTTTAATCACGTCAATATTTGGCACCTGCAATATTTTCATTTTACGAGCTTCTATCTCATATCAAAGCTATAAAAAAAGTTTATTTTCAGATTTTGATGGATCACTCTAGCGTTGAGGAAATAAATGTATTTGGCGATTCGAGCGATGACGACCTGCTGGTGTCTAATGAACCTCAACAAGCTCTGCCAGTGAATGGGCACGCTGACTTCCGAGTTCTTTTAAGTGGACAAACCAATCAATCTTGCCATCTTGAAGAGCAGTGTCGCTTTACTATATAAGATTTTGATATTTTTTGCTATCAGACTGAAAAATTGAATCCGGAGACTCGAAAAACATGCTGAAATAGACCAAAATTGCCTTGGTTCCCCCTGTGTAATTTCAAAAACATATTTTCCACATTCTAGCTTCTAGCCTCTATATAGTGAACACCCAAAGGTTTAGTCCCTAGCTGTGTACGACACTTTTTCCACGTATGGGTTTAGTATAGTGTCGCATCCAGCTAGAAATCAAACTTTCGGGGGTGTCACCACACCAAGGGTTGATTATAGACAAATATGTTAGTAAAAATGTACAGGAGTGAACAAGGCAGTTTGCGGCTCAATCTTTCTCGAGTCTCCCGATTCGATTTTTTCTGTCTGTTAGCAAAAAGTATAGAAATTTTGTGTAGTAAATCGACTATGCTCTACAAGATGGCATTGTCAGAATTTTTGAAATGACTCGTACAGTTCGATCGATTCCCTTGTCAGTTATGTGTGTGCGCAACTCAACTCCAGGTCCTAGACTTGAAGGATTCGATGTGTACGCACAATTACGTGTGGCATAAGTCTGCAAGAATTTTACTGACTCTGATTATGAGCCCCAATCAGGACCAGTGTTGTTCCTGCGCCGACCCTTTCTGAGAAAAGGCCCAGCGCCGAGCGCCTCCCTTAAAAAATTTTGGCTCCGGCGCCAGCGCCGGCGCCGACCTCTTTTAAAAAAATGCCCCAGCGCCGGCGCCAGCGCCGGCGTTCATGGCAGCGCCGACGCCGGCGCCGGCTTGATAATTTTTCTTTTGCTGTAAATTTCATGAAAAATTCCTATTTTTTTCAACAGTATGTTTTTTACAGTAAAAGTGATAATAATTATTTTCTATCTATATCGATTAGCAGCATACCGTTTATATTTCCTCTATAAGTTCCTCATGATGAGTGAATTTTGAAATACAGGGTGTTTGAAAAAATCCGCAGAATTTGAGATGGCTATAATCTTTCTCTAGAACAAATTTCTGTTTTCACTTATCGTTTTCTCTTGACGGGCAATTTCGTTAAATGTATAATGTCAAAATTATGATTTTCGCTTGGTCCCCCGAGCGCCGGCCCGGCGCTGTTTTTTCCCGGGGCAGCGCCGGCGCCGGAACAACACTGATCAGGACTTCTCATTTTATAAAAGTGTGCAGTCAACCTGAAAGAGCGCAATCTTCTGAACCAACTCATTCACTTCGTCCCAATTCCGAGTCATAGCTGAGGTTTTGATGAGCTCTATGTAGCCAGGCAGGAATGTGGGATTAGCACTGATTAGAGAGTTCAATACGGTCTTCATTTCCGCTGCATTTTGCCTAGAAAATATATGTTTCAAGTAGTAAAATTTAAAAAAGAATTACCTCTTTTCAAACACCTTGGCTTTGCCCAAGAATGCCTGAATTTTTTTGGTCAAAAATTTCTATTACACAAAGTTGATACCTCAGCGGATTTGTTAATGAGAATGGATTTTTCGAACATCTCCAGAGCAGCCCTCATATCTCTACCACTCAGTACTTCTAGCCAGCCACGCAAAGTCAAGTACTAAATTGTTAGAGATAGATTGGTGAAAACAATTAAGGTCAAAACTAACAGAGGAATTAGTAGTTGACGGGGTTGCAATCTTGGCTATCAGAGGCTAAAAATTAGACACTTAAGGGGAAAGACAAAAATTTATTTCTGCAGTTTAAATTTAGCTCGTGGTTGCTCAATATCGAAGCTTGCACGGATTTCGTATAATTTATAGGCTAAACTGTGCTATTCGGTATCCTAAATGATTTTTGGCTCTACTGGAGTTGCCGATGCCATAAAAGGTGCCAAAGAACAGCTTGGTGCCAAAGAACGGTCCCCTGTTGTTTTTTTCATGAAAAAAAAACCACAGGGGGACCAAGCTGTTTTCGGCACCGGCAACTCCAGTAGAGCCTGATTTTTTATGGTCCTGCGTGCAAAACATGTGGGCAGAGGGTGTGGTTGTAGTGTCGGCGTTGATGGGGCTGACCATTTTTAGGAAAACTGTTATGCATACTTGCACGGGCGCCGCCGCCGCCGGTTGCGCCCGGAAAATTTTGAGAAAATACGGGCGCCGGCGCCCTTTTTCAGTGCCTTTTCATAACTTTTTCAATTATAGAAGTAGGCTTTTTAAACTGTGTTTTGTACTGATTTTCTTGGCCTTTTCAGCTTTTATGACACATACAGCTTTAGTTCTCTCAAAAAATTTCAGATTTCGCAGAGTTGAATTTTACACCGGGCGCCCGATTCGGCGCCCGTGCCGATTTGATACACTCCGGCGCCCGGTTCTGACACGTACTTTTAAAAAGCAAGAGCATTTTGACTTATAATAGCGAATTGATTGACATGTAAAATATTTAAAATAAATAATTTGCATAGCTACTTTTCTTGTGTTTTTACTTGGCGCGCGGCGCTAATTTTTCACATTTTTCGCGCCGGCGCCAACTTTTTTTGTAAATGGCGCCCGGCGACGATTTTCTTGGTTGACAAAGCGCCCGCCGCCGATTTTTTTGGCCGTGCAAGTATGCTGTTATGACCGAAAATTGACTTTTCGGTTTATTTTGAAAGTTAGAAAAAAGACTCTTTTTACAATTTAAAAATACGAAATTAGACAGAAAAATTCAAGAAAAATTACAAATTTAAGCATAACTTTATTCAAGAAAATTCAAATTTTTTATTTGGTTTTTAAACCTCAAAATCCCACCCTTGCTTTATCATAATTGCCCTCAAGCGCAAGCAATATTGCAGCCGAGTAGGTTGCTGTCTCCGGATTGCTTGTTGCTGCCAATTGTTGAATGGCTTTCTCTGTCTCTTTCAGTGACTCTCGGTCTGAAATTCAGATTGAAAATCGGCACTAGTAAAAAATCCTTGTCCAAAATATGCCTTGGTCCCCCTGTTGTTTTTTTTGTGAATGGCACAAGCTGTTTTTCACAAAAAAACAACAGGGGGGACCAAGGCATATTTTGGACAAGGATTCTTTACTAGTGCCGAAAATCGCATCTTTTTTAAAATAATGGACAATAATTACCCAATTTATTTTCATTAGAATAGGCCATTCGCAGACCATAAAGTATGGCTATTTGATAATCGGAAAATTTTCCGTCCATTCTTTTGAGCAAGCGGATTGCATCAGAAGCTTTGCCTGAATTTGCTAAATTTTTTGGTTCAATATTTTTTTCCACAAGTTTTGCCTAAATCCGATTGGGGAAAAGCACTATTAGAAAAAATACAAGATCCACAGCAAAATGTGTTCCAACCTGTAAAGGAAAGGCAAAAGGCCTTGAGCAAGAGCAAGTGACCATTGTCAGAGCTCTGCTGTAGCAGTTCTTCTACTTTTATTAGAGCACTTCCATGAAATTTCTCGCGGATCAAGTAATTGACGTAGGCGAGAGCGTTAGGATCCATTTAGCCAATTTTTAGCAGTATAGCAAAATACTAGAAGTAGTATTCAGGCAATAAGGTACTCAAAACTTGCCATTGTTAATCTGAGTCATATGCCAATCTTGAAACCTTATATAACTAAAGGATTAGAATCTAAATTATCTATTCCAGTGTGTAAAACTAATGTAAGATACAACCATTTCTGTATTAGAGTCTCTAAGCTTTACTATAAATTGCCTATTACTGTTATTTCTTCCGGAACTATCCATTTGTTCAAAATAAATTTAGAGAAAATAGATTTCATGAAAATTGTAGATTTGTAATAGTTGCGTGATTGTAATTTGTTATTGCTGTGTGCTTAACTTACTTTCGCGTAAATAAATAAATAAATACCGTAAATCTTCTAATTAAAGCCCATGGGCTTATATTAGAAGATTTCCGGAAATTTTTCATTTGCGGCATTGTGTTTTTAGCCATGAAAACCCCAACATTCTCGGGCTTACGACCACTCAAAATATAGCCCTGTTCCTTAGCTACATTTTGAGTGGTTCTATGCCTGAAAATGATTGATTTTTCATAGCTTAAAACACAATGCCACAAGTGACTTCGGGGGGTCACGTCTTCTAATATAAGCCCATGGGCTTTAATTAGAAGATTTACGGTAATTAGTATGAAGTAACATAAAGGCTATAAGGATTGTTGGAATATTTGAGTACTAGACAGGCATGTGGACGGGCCGTACTTTTGCCGTCCGGCCCGGGTAAAATTATTTTCGGCCCGGCCCGGGCCAGCCCGTCTTCCAGATATTCATAAAAATTTTCATAGTCAAAAATTCGTACAAATTTTTTTTGAGTGTATATAGCCTGTATATGCAAAAATTTGGCATGCCCAAAATTGCTATCAAACTCGTGATATGATGAAGTTGAAAAATTAGAAAAAATCGCTCTCAGAGAAAGCATGAATCAAGATTTGCGTTTGTGTTTTTTGGCCCGAATCGTGCGCTGGTTCGACCCCGCCTGGCGGCACGGTTTTTATTTTGTCCATGGGTAATTGGCTGATTCCGAATCTGGCGCTAAAAAAGTGGAATTACTTCTACACATTGATCAAACAAGCCAAAATAAATAGCGTGCCACCAGGTGAGGTCGAACCTGAGCACTATTTTGGATCAAAAACCACAAATGCTTATCCACTGCGCCATTGAGGCCGAAACTTTCAACATACAGTAGAACCTCGTTATAAGATACACCTGGGTCCGGTCCCAAGTTAAATAACTCCCGTCAAATTACCCCCCTATATAAGATACACCTCGTTATAAGATATACCTCGGGTCGGTCCCTGGGTGTATTTTATAACGAGGTTCGACTGTACATAGCTTTTACCCCCGGTCGTGGAAGGCCTGGATATTTCGAGGCCTCGACTCGAGGACTCAAATGGACTCGAAAATTTACGAGGCCTCGGTTCGAACCGAAACTCGAAAACTTTCGAACTTTAAAGCCGAATACTCGAAATCGATGCCTCGAAACTCGAAGAAATGGTTAGAAATTTTGGCGCTAGTAGCGAATCCCCCCCCCCCCAGGGTGGGACCTTTTAAAATTTCTGTAACTACCCTTTCAAACAACAAGTTTAAGCTTAGCCCTTAGGCTTGGGGTAGGCCAGCGTACGGAAGTTGTGACTAATTAAGAGTTTACGCGTATTTTCTGGGTCTGGGACATAAATTTGGGTACTTTTTACTTAAAGGAGCATGCCCGTGCGTTTCAAAAAGTTAAGGCGGGGGGACCAGCAATTTTTTTTGAATCGTTCTATTTTTCACTCGTTTTGCGTCAAATCTAATATTAATGACCCTATTCTACTTTTAAAAACTAGGCAGAAAACTTAAAAAATCTGAATGCGTATGCATGTAAAACTTGATCGAGAAAGAAAAAAAGTGCTGGTCCTCGCCTTTTCACCGTGTCGGGCATGGGCATGCCCCTTTAAGTAAAAAAAAGATGAAAATCGTTGGAGCGGGGAGGGGGGGATATTCGCTACTAGGGTCGAAACTTTTTATCGAGGTCTCAGAACTCAAAAGAAGGATTCGAAATTATTTTCGGGGCCACAAAACTCGAAAAAAAGATTCGAAACTCGAAAACTTTTGAGTTTTAAAGTCCAAAACTCTCAATCAAGGCCTCGACTCGACCACCTTACTTATGTGCCGCAAAAATTCTATCGTGAAAATGAGGAAACATAAAATTGTACAAAGTTTAAAAAAATCTCTGTTTTGTGAAGCATCTTGTACCAACCTGTGTAGACTCTCGAAAAAAACTTTTACTTATTCACTGCACGATTTTGACAGATGTGGTGAGTTGCCCTTAGCAACTAGTGTGCTGAATTTAAATTTGAAATTTTACTTTATTTATTTGTTTAATTTTCACTATTATTCAATGCATATTATTTTCAAACTTTTTTTTAGCAAGTTCAGTGAAAAACACGCCGATATTCTCTAACAAAGTTCCTCCTCAAAAATAAAAAAAGTGGAACTAACATACAAAATTGCCATATGTCCCGATTTATCATGAATTTAAACTTTGACCTGATAAATTAAAATGGGTGGCGTGGGATAATTTATTTAAGTGGCCTTCATGGCGCAGTACGAAAGCGTTTTGTGGCCCAAAATAGTGTTGCAGGTTCGATCCCACCTGGTGGTATGCTATTTTTTTTTGGCTTGTGTGGCCAGTTGTAGGGGTAATTTGGGTCGCTGATGCCGATTCTGGCGTCAAAAAAGTCTAATCACCTCTAAAACTAGTCAAACAAGCCGAAATAAATAGCATGCCACCACGTGGAATCGAACCTGCACACCAGTTTGGGCCGAAAAACACAAAAACTTGCCCACTGCGCCCCCGAGGCCACTTTTTCAAATCTAAGTAGCTTCCTTCCCCCCTTTGAGCCATCTAGCAACCCTGTATGTTGGCTTAATTTTGTCAATTTCGAGGAGCCGCTGTATTAGAAAATATTCTTTTAATTCTAAATACCAAGAAAAAAAAATTTTAAAAATATTCAAATAACATCATCTTTGCATTTGAACCAGTCCACCTTATTTCAAAATCCATTTTCTCCCTGGCCAATTTTTTTTTCAATGAAAAGCTTAGAGGCCGTGTCCCATGTCACAAGTCTGCTCATTTATCATCAAATTAAGGCAGCACAGATAGGAATGGTCATTGGAAGCAGCTAGACCCCTTTCACAACTATTACTCACAACTTTCCTAATCTAAAAAATGGAAATTTGTACCTCCTGGAGCTTTTTTCCGCCTAATATCTGCAGTTACATTGCTTGTTCCTGCGCAACTTTGCTGGTATTGAGTCTTCTCAATCTATTTTTCCACATCCGCCACCGTTTTTGGCCTTCAACAGAGGCACACCAGCCTCTGAGACCTGGCTCACTAACATTTTTCTTTTATTTGGCATGTGTTTGCCATGTTTTGGCTGGATGTGTTCCGGTGGTCTACTGGCTGACCAGACTACTTTTTTATTCGAGGACTGAGGGTATTGCGGCTGTAGCTGTGCATTCTATTTTCTGGGCTAGTTGTCTGCATGCTTTGATTGTTAGTAGGCATGGATATGAAGCGCCGCTGAGATTGGTCTTCAGCTATTCCATTGCAGCTGGACTGTTGTTGGTACCGTTGGTGTCCTGGGCTACTTTTTTCCCGCTTGGGTAATTGTTGGATTTTTTTTAATGGGAATGCTGGTAATCTGGTTGATGATCTAAAAAGTAGTCTAGTCTAAGAATTATAACGCCGGTTGTTTTTGCTATTTATCGGAGAACAGTTAGAACTGTGCCCAGTAAACATGGCCCTATTCCACAAAGGGGGGGGGTTGCCTTGGTCCCCTTGTTGTTTTTTTGAAGTGATTTTTCAGGCTAAAGCTTAAGGAAAAGTAGGACAGAATAGGTAAGGATGGACTTGAACAGAAGTCTAAATATATGTTTGAGTTTGTCTTGGCATCCGCTGGCCTACCCTTGCCTAAGCGTAAAGCCTGAAAACTATTAAAAAAACAACAGGGGTACCAAAGCATACCCAACCATCTATTGTGGGATAGAGCCGCAAACCCTCCAAACCTCCATTTCTCCATAATTTTCAATGCGCCGAAGATCAAAAGCAGGCGTATAGCACGCAACCCATGGCTCAACCAAAAAAATCTTTTTTTTGGATGCCTTCAGGGTTGGCCGAGTGGGGCGGGAGAAGCCTGTGCCAATTCAAATTATGTCACCGCAAATTGTGCCACAATCAAGAGTAATATTCGGCAAATACTTACCGAATATTGTTCTTGATTCGGCACAATTTGCGGTGGCATAATTTGAATTGGCACAGGCTGCTCCTGCCCGCCGAGTGTGGCTTTTAAAGGGGGGGGGAAGCCATTTAGATTTGAAAAAGTGGCTTCCGTGGCGCAGTGCGTAAGTGCTCGCGTTTTTTGGCCCAAAATGGTGTTTTTTCGGTGTTGCAGGTTCAATCCCACGTAGTGGCACACTATTTTTTTTTGGCTTGTTTGGCCAATTTAGAGGTAATTTGGGTCGCTGATTCCGAATCTGGCGTCAAAAAAGTCTAATTACCTCTTAACTGGCCAAACAAGCCAAAAAAAAATAGTGTGCCACTACGTGGGATTGAACCTGCAACACCGAAAAAACACGAGCACTTACGCACTGCGCCATGGAAGCCACTTTTTCAAACCTAAATGGCTTCCCCGCCCCCTTTAGAGCACCGGTGGGGCTTTTTTTAAAAATATTTTTTCGGTTTTCATGACTTGAATTCTAACTTATTTTATTAGAATATCTAGTATTTCTATACAGTCAAACCTCGATAAGCCGGCACCCCTAGGACCGACCTTAGGGGCCGGTTTATCGAGGTTTGACTGTATGTCAATGTCAAAATAGTTTCCTTATCTCTTCCTTGAAATCTCGAAAGATCTTATTTTCATAATAAAAAAGGGCTTAAAAACCATATCGTGCCAACACTGGATGCCTTAGTCCCCCAAGCTAAATTTTGACGATTTGGAGTCTTATAAAAATCAGCTTGGGGACCAAGGCATCCAATAATGACATTTTCGTGGTTGAACCCAGGAAGAACTATACGCCTGTTTTTTGTCTTTAGTGCTACAGAAAACACGAAAAAATGTTAACGAAAACTCAAATATGGACAGTTTGCAGGGAGAAGTTCGAAAGGTTCACTTGTCAGTCAGAAAAATTTGGGAGCTACACCAGCCTAAAAACCAGCATTCCCGTACAGTCGAGTCTCGATTTAACGTACCCCCAATTTAACGTACCCTTCGATTTAACGTACCCCTGGGTCGGTCCCTCCAATAATAAACTCCGTCAAATTTACCCCCGATATAACGTACCCCTCGATTTAACGTACCCCTAGGGCCGGTCCCAGGGGGTACGTTAAATCGAGACTCGACTGTATTACATTTTAAATTTTTTTAAATTGATTTTCCATCTGGTTTCAGATTTTCTGAAACTTATGCTCTCTACTACATTTTTGAGGCCTTCTTTGTGTACTCTTTGTTTTTGATTGTTCTTTCAAGAGCTAGTCTTAAAAAAGATTATTATTCGGTGAGCTTTAAATTGGTAGTGATTTTTTCAAATAATCCTTTTTAGCCATGGGAAAACGCTCTTTCAAAGTGCATTGGTAATTCCTTTATTTTTTTATTACATTAAACTCTATCACAGTAGTCCAGCTAACAGAAAAAAAAACTGAAAACTGGATTAGATCAAACCGCCAAGGCAAAAGAAGAAAGTAGCAAACCGTCGGATGATATAAACCGGAATGTTTTCGAAAATCGGGAGCAAAATGTGGCCAGACCTAACTACCTTTCGTCATAATGCCAAACGAGAAAAATGCCCAACGGAAAAATGGCCAATGAAATTTTTCCAAACCAAACTTCACCCTATTTTGAATTAGCGTTATTGATGGTCATTCCACTTCCATCTCATCATTAAAAAGTTTGGTCGATTACAACATTTTTGTTAATAGGGTAAAGTTTAGTTTGGCGAAATTCCATTGGGCATTTTTCTCCTTGGGCATAATTATTATTGGGCATTTTTCTCACTTGACATTTTGTCAAAGGGTGATTTTCGTTAAGCATTTTTCCATTTATGCATTATGACAAAGGTAATTATGGCTTGGTCAAAAATGGCTTGGTCAAAACCCGGTTTAAAAACCTAATTACCACAAGGGACCACCCAAACCTAATATGCTGTAATTTTTCTAATAAAAACTTACTCTCTATTTTAAACTCATATTTGTGGCATTGTGTTTTTGACCTATTTTATGAAAACTCTTCTCAGCCAAGTTTCACTTCAATGGTAAAAAGACAATTTGCATCGGCGCGAACTGTCCACATAGTAATGCTGTAATGACAGTACCTATTTTCAAGTAATTTTATTCTATTCTAAGCCGTCATAGTATCTAAAATTTACTCCGCAATCCGAATTACTAAACAGAATTTTGAAAAATTCTCGGTTGTTGAGATATAAGCTAAAGTTGAAAAACAGACAGTATTTACCTGTATTTTCGAACTTTAACTTATATCTCAACAACCAAGAATTTTTTCGAAATACTGTTCAGTAATTCTGATCGCGCAGGAAATGTTAGATACTATGGCTGCTTAGAATAAAAAAAATACTTAAAAATAGGCACTATTATTACAGCACTACCACGTGGACAGTTCGCATCGATGCTCCTATGTCCTACTTCAATTTCCAGCCAGTAAAATAAGCTACAAATCAAGGGATAACTTTCTTGGAAGCAGTCTTCCAAAAAAACACACGTTAAAAACACAATGCCAAAAACACGATTTTGGATAAAAAAAAAGGACAATACTTTTTTCTCCGACTAAAACACTTTTTTTTCCGACTAAAATATTTTTTTTTCCGACTAATTTTATTTCCGACTAAAACACTTTTTTCTCCGACTAAAATACTTTTTTTTCCGACTAATTTTGATACTCGACACGAAATCAACCATTTTTAAAAAATTTTGTGTGAAATTCAAGGGTGGGCAAAGACCAGATGGCTGGAGACCCACTCCGGAATGGCCAAAAGGCCAAAATTATTGGTTTTTTGGGGGTTTACTAAAGGGGGAGTAAACTTATTGAGAAAAATCGATTGAGCGGATCAGATTTCGGGTCCGATCGGCTTAATCGCCCACAACTCCACCCTGAACCACTCGACACCACCATAAACCTGGAATTCTGAGCGATTAAGCCGATCGGACCCGAAATCTGATCCGCTCAATTGGTTTTTCTCAATAAGTTTACTCCCCCTTTAGTAAACCCCCAAAAACCAATAATTTTGGCCTTTTGGCCATTCCGGAGTGGGTCTCCAGCCATCTGGTCTTTGCCCACCCTTGAATTTCACACAAAATTTTTTAAAAATGGTTGATTTCGTGTCGAGTATCAAAATTAGTCGGAAAAAAATGTATTTTAGTCGGAAAAAAAAGTGTTTTAGTCGGAGAAAAAAGTGTTTTAGTCGGAAATAAAATTAGTCGGAAAAAAAATATTTTAGTCGGAAAAAAAGTGTTTTAGTCGGAGAAAAAAGTATTGTCCTAAAAAAAAGCTAGACTTCTATTAGCAAAAGAGAAAAACTAATTTTTTGGGTAATATTGATTTTGCAGCCGAAACCGATTTGCTACCGAAAATATTAATTTTTCTGCCAGATATTGCTGCTAATTGAAATCTTCCTAGCTGAATTAAGATTTTGGCAGCATAATTCAGTATTTTAGGAGTTGAAATAAATGTTAGCTCATTTTTAGCGATTTGGCCATATGTTTGGCCAAAGAAAAGTATTCGACTGCAGCTGCATGTTTATATGTGCATCTTTATGTTAGTTATCGGTCGTGTCATCAATGTGGTTGTGCCTTTGTATAGCAAGTGGATAGGTTAGCCACAAAAAATATTTTTTTTACTTTGTAAACTTTGGCATTTAGTGGATGCATTGTCTGGCCCACACCCTTTCTGCTACGATCTGATTTTGGTGGCTAGTATATTGAAGTTTTTGCAAGGCAATGGAGGTCAGTTTGTGTGCAGTCAGGAATGAAAATGCCCCTATGATATATTTTTTTCAGCTGCTGGTGGATTTCTGAACACCTTGCGCTCATTTCTTTGGATACAAATCCAACAGGTTAGTGGTCTGGTACAGTCCTGGCTTGGTATGTTAATATTCCATCAGGCTTGACCCTGTCAATTTTTATCCGATATTTTAAATTCTCATTTGTCAGTTTAATCCGAAAAACTGTAACTAGTCTTAATTCACGAATCTTTTTCTGAAAAAAGTTAACCATTAAAGGGGGAAGCCATTTAGGTTTAAAAAGTGGCTCCCATGGCGCAGTGCGTAAGCATTTACGTTTTTTGGCCCAAAATAATGTTGCAGGTTCGATTCCACGAGATGGCATGCTATTTATTTCGGCTTGTTTGACCAGTTTTAGAGGTGATTAGACTTTTTGAGGCCAGATTCGGAATCAGCTATCCAATTTACACCTAGAACTGATCAAACAAGCCAAAATAAATAGCGTGTCACCACGTTGGATCGAACCTGCAACACCATTTTGGGCCAAAAAACGCAAACGCTTACGTACTGCGCCATGGAGGCCACTTTTTCAAACCTAAATGGCTTCCACCCCTCCTTTAAAACCCGCAGTTCTTGATATAACGAGATCCCTTTTACAAAAACCACTACAAAAAACTAGAAAAGCGAAAAATTAACGACTATATTTAGTACACCACCCTGGAAATAGAGGTGGACATGGTTCAATATCTTCACCAGCTTTCACTCAAGTGGCATATGTCCCGAAAAACAGGAGAAGTGATCAGAATCATGGATAGAGGAACTACTTCTATTAATGCTCTTTTGAGGTAGCCTCTAGCAACATATAACCTCCAGTAAACCAACCTCCCTGGATTCAAAATCGTGTTCTTGGCGTTGTGTTTTTGACCCACTTTTTGAAGACAGCTCTGAAACAAATTACACCTTTTTCAGCAGCCGTTGAGATGAGTTTCGAAATTGTTACTGACTTGCTTCAGAGTATTTTTCAAAAAGTGAGTCAAAAACGCTATACCGAAACAGTGTTTTCAAAACTCATCCTCAACTTTTAGCCTCAACTTTTTTAACATCGCCTGTAAATGTCATTTTTTATATCCTTTTGTAAATCTGTTTGATACGTTTTGTTCAGCATTAAAAGTTGAGGATAGGGGTTAGAGAAAAAAATTCAGCCCCGTTTTCCGCCAAAAAATCGATAAAAAACTGCCTGAAGTTGAAAATTTGCTGAACTCAACCAGTTGAGTTTAGGAATAGGAATTTTTACCTTCAGGCAGTTTTTTATCGATTTTTCTGGCGGAAAACGGGGCTGAATTTTTTTCTCTAACCCCTATCCTCAACTTTTAATGCTGAACAAAACGTATCAAACAGATTTACAAAAGGATATAAAAAATGACATTTACAGGCGATGTTGAAAAAGTTGAGGCTAAAAGTTGAGGATGAGTTTTGAAAACACTGTACCGAAAACACCAAATTTGCCAAAGGGAATTCCGCGGAACATTCGCTTTGCTGTTTCTAATGAAGAAACTCGAATTCGGACTCCGGATTTGTGTTCAGCATGATCGACTGGATACCAAAGTGGCCTTTAAAGGAGGCGGAAAAGCTACATAGGTTTGAAAAAGTGGCCTTGGCGGCGCAGTGGGTAAGCGTTTGGGTTTTTCGGCCCTAAATCGTGCGCAAGTCCGATCCCACCTGGTGGTACACTATTTATTTGGGCTTGTTTGACCAGTTCGAGGCGTAATTTGGGTCGCTGATTCCGAATCTGTCGCTGAAAAAGTCGAATTACCCCGAAAAGTTGGCCAAACAAGCCAAAATAAATAGCGTGCCTTCACGTGGTATTGAACTTGTATACAATTTTAGGCCGAAAACACAAACGCTCACCCACTGCGCCACCGAAGTCGAATTTTTTAATCTAAGTAGCTTTTCTCCCTCCTTTGAATCTAAAAAAAATAGTCAATTTAAAATATTAAATTTTTTTCAAATGTTTGTTGTTTCGATAGGAATTTGAAAATTGAAATTAAATTTGTAGATTGTGAATCCGCAATCAACTATGCTAAGCATGAATTCGGTGTCAGAATTTGGTTTCTGCCTAGCAAAGACGTCGAAATCAAAATACCGCGGAATTTCCCGCTTTTGAATAAAAAGGGCTGGATTATTAGAGTTTATACGGTATCCATATTTATTGGTTTACATTTGCCTTCATTCCAGTTACATCCTGTTCAACGTGTTCCCAACTATCGTTGATATAATACTAGCTGCCGCCTTTTTCTTCTTCAAGTTCAATGCATATTTTGGATTTCTTGTGATGGTTACAATGTCCATCTACCTGGGTTAGTTGAATGGCAAAAAATTGGCTCTGTACGCATTCTCGCCCAATTCACAAAAATTGCCTTGGTCCCCCGTGTTGTTTTTTTTCAAACAATTTTTTCAAAAGTCTCAAAAATATTATACCGTATTCACTCTATTTATCGCCCACCTCTAATAAAAAAAAGTTCGTCCCCACTTAGAGTCCGACACTTTTTTCAACCCGATTTTTGAAATTTTTACCAGTTTTGTTTAGACGATCTGGTCGTAAATACAGTCAACTCTCAATAATCCGTCACCCTTGGGACCGGCCGTGGGGTGACGGATAATCAAGAGTGACGGATTAGCGAGTGACGGATTAGCCTTATTTATTTAAGGCATAACCAAAAAAAGTGTCACGAAGGTGACGGATTATTGAGAGTGACGGATTAGCGAGTGACGGATTATCGAGAGTTGACTGTATCACAAAGATTCCGATTTTGCCCATCGTTTTTTAATAGCTAAATAATTTTACTAGTCAGAAAGCAAAACCTCGATTTAAGGACAGGTTTTTTCGAAAACCGCCGTCCTTAAATCGAGGTTTTGATTATTGAGTAGTGGAATTACTTAGTTATTAAAAAAATCAGCAAAATTGGAATCCGTGCGATATTTCGGACTACACTGACGGATCAGTTTTGGCAAAAAAAATCAAAAATCGGGCTAAAAAAAGGGTCGGACCCTAGATGGGAACGAACTTTTTGGGTGTCTTTAAATCGAGAGTCGACTGTATTAGGCAATATACCGCTCAAATTGTAGCTTGCTGTCTTAGCTAACATCCCAGTGGTATGTTGCCTAGTAGCTGTCATGAAAAAGCACCCAAAAACACAGGGACAACAGTATTTGGCGAAAATACAGTACGAATGTTTCAGTCAATTTTCATGTTTCCCATAAGATTTTTCAAAAAATATTATTATTGTGATACAGTCGAGTCGCGATATAATGCGACCCTTAAAATGGTCCCAGCAAAAGGAAGTCAGTCAAATTTACCTTCGATATACCGCGACCTTTTTACGGTCCCGAGGGTCGCGTTATATCGAGACTCGACTGTAACATATTCGCAGTCTGCGTGAAAAGGTGGCCAACTAATGTATTGACAGATGAGCCATTATCAATCAAAAAATATTGATAAAAGGGCCATTGCCACCTGTTTCAGTGAAAAATTTGAATTGGCGGGAACAACAGTTGTTGGAGACGGCAATGGCCCTTTAAGAAAAAAACAAAAAAGTAAAAAATCCTACGCAACATACACCCTGCCCCCTTTAAGGCTTACAACTTTATTTAGACCAGTCGTCTCGCAGCTTAGGATTTAGGAACAAGAACCGTCACGCAATATAGGAACAAGGACCAAATAATTGATCGTCTCAATAGACACCTGAGAAAAATTGGAAAAAAAATTGAGCGGAAAAGAGAACACGACCCACCTAAATATATCCCTCTTTTATTTACATATCTTTGCTCTACATATAATTAACAATTACATACATGTGTTCAATAGAACTCAGGCGAAAATTGTATTTACACGCTGATCACGACTTCGAGCTACCATAACGCTTTCATGCGTCGATTGAGTCGCGTCCTCCGAATGCTGAGTCTCTTGGTAGAAGCGTCGACTTCATTTCGAGCCGATGTCTTCCTGCTCTTCTTGCCTTCCTTCACTGGAGATTTGTTGATGGGTAGCATAGGGATCACTTCATACTGGTCTCGAATCCCTTTTCGTCGCTTGGCAATCTCAGCTTCAGATTGAGCAGAACTACTCCCACTTACAATAGCTGTAACCTTCATCATGGCTGAAGCTTCCTCTTCAGTAGTTCCCGACTGCGTATCCTGAGAAAACAACATAAAGTGTTTCGATTCTGCTGAAGAAAAATATTACTTTCCAACGGCCTGCACGCCGTACTTCTGCAACTGCTTAATGTACTTTTCTCTGGCATCCTGTCTGTGCATTCGCTGTCTTGTAGGCTCTGGGATTTTCCAATCATGAAATGCACCAAAGAGTCAAATTGAAAAATACCATCATAGTCCATATATTCGTCAACACTGACTGGGGTCGAGCTGATAGCAGTTTTCTCGCTCAGCGCAGCATCAGTCATGGAAATCGTAGTTTTTGGCCCATCCGTAGTATTGGTACTGCAATATTTAAATACAAATTTGAAACACATCAATAGGACTAACGTTTCCGCCTTCGCTGCAAGCAGTTCGGTAATTGGTTTTGGCACAGACTTATCCGAAGGCTCTTTCACAGCAACCGTCTTAGTAACGCGCTTCGGGAGCCCTTGTTGCACCTTTTCGGGAGCTGTAACATCTGTAGCAGTCGGTGCATAAGTAGGCAGCTCTTCGCTCTCGGACTTTTTCTTGCTAGGTCCCTTATAGATGCACCACACGACCGTAAAAACGACGCTCCTAAATCAGCAAAAAAGGTATCAATCTTAAATTCTTCAATTTTTTTTAAATTTACAAAAGAATTCCGCAGAGAAAGATAGGGACGAGATGTACACCAGAGTAAGACTAGAAGAAGACTTGGGTTTCTCCGACGGCTGAGGAGTTGCAACAGTAGGTTTAAACAACTTGTATTCCGAACCCTAAAATCGATATGCACTGCATCCAAACACTCTTTCGACAAAAGTCACAAAACACTCACAAAGTTCAGCGAGAGTTCACACTTTGGATCATAAGTTTCACGCGAGATTGTGACGTTCGTAAGATAAGCCGAGTTTTCACCCTTCGCAACTTCGTCGAGCGAACAAACTTCAATATCAATTGGCTTTGAGTCCCCATGAAGCTAGTGTTGATTTTGCCAATAGCACGACTGACAGAAAGCAATACACTTGAGTCTGAAGGCACATCGTTTTCTTTTTCTAATCCTCCTGTGATGTTTTTAAAATAAATACAGTCCAAATGCTGGACACAAGCTACCTGGTTTTTTAGCCACAAAAAGAAGTGTTCTTTAGTCCAACGAGCATACATCTTGCAGGAGTTACCGTAAGAGATGGAGAACCTGAAAAGGCTAAGAGTCATAGGCGTACCCAGGGTGGGGCTAGCCGGGCTTCAGCCCTCACGTCAGGGTTTTTTAATAAGGATAATTCCTCCCGTCAGGATTTTTTAGTCTTTTCATTCTTTCTAGCCCCTCCGATCAGGAAAAATTTTGCAATCCTGCGTACACCCATTCTCACAGTCAGAACTAAAAAAACAGAAACTGCTAACTTATTCTTTTTATCAGTCGGAAGACAGTCATCCCCGCTAGGTCGAACGAAAAACAAAGACAAGCCATCCTTTTCCAGCCGCGTTATTTGAGCATTTACATTGTATTCGTTTTTCGGCAGAGTGACCAATCTAAAAAACACAAGCGATCTCGAACTAAAGACAGAGACAAAATAACCACTGACATTCCACCATCGACTTCGACGGCTGCATTCTCAGACTTTGTTTGGTTGCTGATTGCCCCCAACTCCCCAGAGAAAATCGAAGAGAGGAAAAACACAATCACAAGAGAACGATAGACCAAGATTCGGTTCATCAACAGAAACGTCTTAACACGAGTAATGAAGCGCAATGAAGAACTGAATCTCAATAATAAGCAAGATAACAGATTTTTAGAATTAATAAGTTTCTTAGAGGAAAAAGAACGTTCAAAGGAGTGAAAGGGGGGGGGGGGTTGGTGTTTGATATTTAGGTGGAAAAAATCAAGTTCACATCATTAAAAATGCGATTACCAAATATACATTCCAACTAAGCCGAAAACCCTTTAAAGGGTTAACAACCCTGCTGTAAACGCAGGCTATGGTTCTCAAAAACATCAAATTTGATGCTGAGAATCAGAATGACCTGTATCTGACTTCACTCACCACTTTTTCGTATATTTTATTTTCTGATCTCACAAGGAAACGAACTGTGAAATTGTATTCAAAAATCTTGTCGACACTAGGGTTGACCAAAGGAAAGTTTCCAGAAAGTTTCCGAAAATTTCCGAGAATCTTTCCGGTCTAAAAAGCTAAAGGAACACTTTTAAGCATTTTGAAAAGCCGTGAGTCGCAAAAAATTTAATTGCTAATTTTTTTGTTATAGCGGTCACCATATTTCTGACAGAGTGGCGATCCAAATATAGAAAAGAGATGAACGAATGTGAAAACAAAAGCAGTTCCATTGGGGTTGATGCCTTGCTGAACTACGAGACCATCAAATACTACAATGCCGAAGACTTGGAGGTCAAGCGATACAAGGACTCCTATATTATGTTGGTTTTGTTTTTTAACATAAGACTAGGCAATAGCTTTTTTGATTTAGTTTCCAAAATGCAGAGTTCAAAACTAATGCGTCGCTGTCTTTTTTGAACCTTACCCAAAATTTTATCATTGGTGAGTCAACAGATTTTGGGAAAAATATTTTGATAATTTTAAAAAGATAATTAACACGCCCAATACGAATCCGTAGACCCGTATATTCTGACTCAGAATTTTACGCGGAACACGATGGTGCGGGTCCTTCCCGCTTCAATTATTGACGAAGAAGGTGAAAAAGGGTCGGGAAGGTGGCAAGCTGTGGATGGTCAAAATCTAGCTGGATATCCACATGTTTTCAAGTGGTGCGTAGTTATTGTTATACTGCATCCACGCACATAAGAACGGCATTCAACTGGCATATATTTCAACTGGCAACCATTGAAACTTCTGATTAAAAATCGACAATTTTGACCGTAAAAGTTTTCGGAAAGTCACCCCTCATAGCAAAATCTCTTCCTGAATCCGAATCCGTTGAGATCAGGTCCAAAAAATTTCAGGAAGCTGAGATATCTTTTAAAGTAGGGAAGTGGTCCGAACTTTCGGTGTGGTCTACTCAAAATATCAATATCTCAGCTTCCTGAAATTTTTCGGACCTGATCTCAACGGATTAGGATTCAGGAAGAGATTTTGGTGTGAGGGGTGACTTTCCGAAAACTTTTACTGTCAAAATTGTCGATTTTCAATGGTTTTCAATGGTCAGTTTCAATGGTTGCCAGTTGAAATGGCCCTATTTTACTTGACGGTAGTTTTTTTGCCTTGGTCCCCCCTATTGATTTTTTCATGATTTTCTATTAGGAAATTGTTTCACTATGCAATATTGGTTGCTAATTTTAGATCATCATGGTGCGCAAGCAGTTAGTCGAAATAATTGAAAAGCCAAAGTTTGCGGACATTCGTCTAAAGCATTTGTTTAAGTTCTCAGTCGAAAAACATTCCACAATTTCCTAATAGAAAATCATGAAAAAATCAATAGGGGGACCAAGGCAAAAAAACTACCGTCAAGTAAAATAGGGCCTTGAAATGGATGCCAGTTGATATTTTACCGCACATAATACACTAAAATGTCCGCAAGGAGCTCAGCTTTCTATTGATATCAAACATAGCTTCTTTTTTTATTTATGAAGTCAATCTAAATCTAAATCACTATTTATAAATTAGGGTAGGGAATCTCATTATGTCTATCTCTGAGATTCTACAAGCTGTAACTTTATTTTTAAGACAATACCCAACTGAATCTTTCACACACAAAAAATGAGCAAATTGAGGGCAAGTTTGATGGCAAATTCGAAATCGAATTAATAGAGCAATACAATAAATTTCTACAAACAATCCAACTTTGCACTTTCTTGCCACAAAAATAATAAAACCAATAAATGCAGGATTTGGACTGATTGCTGGATCCCTGCTTGCAGCCTACATGATCTCCCTCAAAAACTCGGACATGACTCCTGGAGACTATGTTTGTCACGTCATTATATACAGTCGACTCTCGGATTAACGACTCTCCAAAAAGTTCGTCCCCGCTAGAATCCGACACTTTTATTACTTTTTTCAAAAATAGAGTGACGCTAATTCGAGAGGCGCGGGTCTTTTCGGCGAAACTATTGTCATTTTCAAAAATGACTGGCGAACTCTGAATCCTTGCGATATTTCGGACTAGACTACCCGAAGACAACTGGTAAAAATCTTCAAAAATCAACGTGAAAAAGTGTCGGACCCTAGGCGGGAACGAACTTTTTGTAGGGTCGTTAATCCGAGAGTCGACTGTAGTTAATTTGTTAGCAAAGTGAGTCTTTTGCAGGTTTTGTTCACCACCTACATACTCCAGCTCTATGGTCCACTCAACTTTTTTGGCACAATCTACCGCACCATCCAGAGGTCTTTCATTGATATGGAGAATATGTTGGACCTTTTTAAACAGGAAATCGAGGTAAATAACTTATCTAGCTATTGTTAATAAAGTTCGAATTTCGGTTCGATAGATCAGCAAATTGGGGCAAGTTTGATGGCAAATTCGAAATTGCACATCGATATCGACTAAAATATACAATGAATACCGTACTTTTTTAGTTGATGAGCTTGTCTAATCTCTAAGAATCGGAAAATTTTATGGTCGATTTTGATATTTTTTGGTGAAAGTTGAAAAAGGCGGCATCGATAAAGCTCGCGGAAGTTAAAAGGGCATGCCTGTGCGTTTAAAAAAGTTAAGGCGCGGACCAGCAATTTTTTTTAAATCCTTCAATTTTTACCTCGTTTTGAATAAGATCAAATATTGATGACCCTGTACTATTTTTAAAAACTAGGCTGAAAACTTAAAAAATCTGGATAAGAATGCATTTAAAACTTGAAGGAGAAAGAAAAAAAGTGCTGGTCAACGCCTTTTCTCCGTGTCGGACACAATGTCCACCTATTTTAGGCTACCCCCTAAATTAGGCGACCACCTAATTTAGGCGTCTTTTTCAAACAAAATAAAATTATAAACCACAGGGAGGCCCAAGGCAAATCTTTTAATTTTTTTCACGATCATAACCTAAAAATCTGACACCAGATTCGTGTTTAGCGTAGTCAATTTGCATGTGAAAGTGCTTTTACAACTCGGAACCCAATGACGAATTTTAAACTCCACTAAAGACATCATAAAAATTAATTACGGAAAAATATCTGTTCAAACTTTGTTGTATCGAGGGGAAATTAAAACTTCGTAGTTTTTTTGACGTTCAAGAGCATCTTCACATGCAAATCGATTATGCTGAACCCGAATCCGGTGTCAGATTTTCAGCTTGTGATCGTGAAAATTTTAAAAAAATTTAGCCTTGATCCCACCTGTGATTTCTGATTTTAATTTAAAAAAGTCGCCTAAATTAGGCGGGTCGCCTGTTTCAGGCGGGTCTATTAATTTAGGGGGTAGCCTATAATAGGCGGATTTAGGGCAGCTATTTCCAAATCACTTTAATTAAGGGGAAAATCTCATCCCTAGTCGGGCACGGGCATGCCCTTCAAAAAAATGCAAAAAAAACCGATTTGCAAAATATTTTATCTTTGGGCTGAGATATATATACAAAGAGCTATAGGTCCTCAAGTCAAGGTGGCGCTAAATTAGAATAAATACAGTATTAAACAAAAAACTTGATAACTTTCTGTCATCTTAAGATCAGTGACGCTCCAGGAGCTCTGGAATTGGAAAAATTTGCTGGAACCATTGAATTTGAAAATGTCAGTTTTGGGTACAAGTCTGACAGAGTGGTGCTCAATGACATTTCCTTTGTTGTCAATCCTGGAGAAACCGTCGCTCTGGTTAGTTGTCAAAATTGTGTCTGTTTTCAAATTATCATTTTAGGTTGGTCCATCAGGTAGTGGCAAAACCACAGTTATTCGGCTGCTTTTCCGACTATATGATGTGACAGGCGGTAGAATAGCATTTAATGGCAGAGATATTAGGCAGCTAAAACTCAAGTCATTGAGAGGAAGAATAGGTTGGTGCGAATTTGGGCGATAAGTAGCATATTTGGATAATAAAGTTGTTTTTTTAGGAATTGTCCCACAAGATACGGTAAGTGTGGTTTCGATTGCTATTCACTGATTACCAAAAAAATCCACCATAACGGACACAGAGGGGAAATTCAAAAAAGCTCGATTTTCGAAAATCGAGCTAAAAAGGTGTCGGACCCTAGGCGGGAACGAACTCTTTGGGGTGTCGTTAAATCGAGCGGCAACTGTATTCAATACACAATACTAATATATTGCATTGAGTCCAGCTTTAGTTTAGACTATGTAAAATATTTTGGGGGAACTTAAATGGATAAAAATGTCCACATCACATTATCACAGGGCTCCCAAATTTTTTTCAGAAAAAGTACATTTTGAAAAAAACAGCAACTTCTGACTATTTTTAAGGAAAAAGGCCATTTTATTCAGTGCTTGTTCCGATTTCGGGGCGAAAAAAAGATTTTGACGTAAAATTGTAAAAGGATATGGATTTTTTTTGGTGCAAAAAGATTTCTTTTTGGTGCAGAAAAATTTCTTTTTGGTGCAAAAAGATTTTATTTTGGTGCAAAAAAAATTTGGTGCAAATTAGATCTTTTTTGGTGCAAATATAATTTTTTTTTGGTGCAAAAAGATTTTATTTTGGTGCAAATCGCCGTGGTGCAAATTGAATTTTTTTGGTGCAAATAATTTTCTTTTTGGTGCAAATTAAATTCTTTTTGGTGCAAATCGTATTCTTTCTGGATAATATTTTTTTGCCCGTATAATACTCGTTTTCGCCCATTGCATATTTCTTTTGCCTGTAGATTTTGAATGGCCGTAGAATATTCGCTTTTGCCCGTAGATTTCTCTTTTTCTATTTTTTTCTACCTGTAGATTTTAAAATTTTAAGGAAATTCAAATTTTATGGTCAGAAAACGACTTGGTTTGCTCAGAATCCAACCCCAGAGTGGCCAAGTTGGTTTTTTGGGAGTTTATTAAAGGGGGAGTGAACTTATTGCGAAAATTCGATTGCGCGCATCAGAATCCATTCTCGATTGGCTCAATCTCTCAGAATCCGAGTTCTACCATTTAGAACCACCTTTATTATTGGTTCAGGGTACCTAAATACTAGTTGGTAGTGGTTTTGAAGGGTGAGGTATACTTCATATACGCATTTCTTAAGTCACAGGTTTGACTACCACTGGCTGCACACCTTTTTTTCCTTTGATTTACAAGTTTTGTGTCAAAATGATCCTCACACTCTTGGCTGTCCAACAAGACTATCAGAGCAAGCTTTCACACCTAGTGAAGCTTGTATTCAGGCTGAAGTGGGCTAAATTTCCGAAAATCGACGGTTTTCAGTAATTTCTTTGATTAGTTACATTGAAATTTTCTGACCTTTTTTACAAGTCAGACTTTTTATATACCGAAATGTAGCCAAGAATGTAGGCTTTCGTTTGAGCTATCAAACAAAAGAAAGTTAGTATGCAATTGGAGCTGAAATTCAAAAAACATCAAACGATTTCCGATTCCATGCACTCCCACCCAGGGCTGTCACCAAAATTTTCGATATTGTTCTGCAACTGAAGTTTTATACAATTTTCATTAAGATAATCGTTCAGAAACCTCATACTCAAAATATAACGCTGCTTCTTGGCGTTATTTTCAGTATATGACTATAAATGATCATGTGGATTAAAACTGCGAAAAAACCTCAGTGCCAAAATAATGCCGAAATCCTACTCCTCAAAAATATTCTATTATTCATTGGTCAAACCTTCGCTAGATACCTTGTTTTTCTGTAGTGATTTTGGTTTGTTAAAATTTTTATCTGATTCACCGTGAAATTATAACTCTAGTAAGTCACTAAACGCGTTGGTGAATAAATAAATAAAATTAGTAGAGGTTTAGGCTATACAAATTTTATGCGCATCATTGTGGATGGTTTTCTTTCATTCGGATGGTCATTTGCTTCAATTCGCAAAATTGAGGCAGTTTCTGACAGCAAATCAGTGGTGTTAATGATTGCAATCTATTTCTCGACAGTTTTCGACTCTAGAAGTCAGTAAAATTAATATAAAAAATAAAATGTGCGCCTGGCGGAATGAAAACTGTCGATTTAGGGCGATGCGTATATGAAGTGCAACCACCACCCCCACCCCTCACCCATTAAGTGCTTCTAAATAGTAGAAATCGGATTCTGAGAGATTGAGCCAATCGAAAAGGGATTTTGATGCGCGCAATCGAATTTTCGCAATAAGTTTACACCCCCTTTAATAAACTCCCGAAAATTATTTGCACCAAAAAAATTCAATTTGCACCACGGCGATTTGCACCAAAATAAAATCTTTTGCACCAAAAAAATTATATTTGCACCAAAAAAGATTCAATTTGCACCAAAAAAGATCTAATTTGCACCAAATTTTTTTTGCACCAAAATAAATCTTTTTGCACCAAAAAGAAATTTTTTTGCACCAGAAAAAATCCATATCCTTGTAAAAATAAAAAAGATTTGATGTTTTTAAAAAAGCACAAGTCTTTGTAAAAAGTGGGGGGTATCTTATATCGAGAGTTGACTGTACTTTTATCTCGAGAGTGTTGAAGTTACTTTTAGAGCGCGCAAGATTAGCAGGCTTGAAAAATAGATTCCCATGGCTGAAATACGTCTAGGCAGTGGCTTCAATTTATTTAAACTCGAATTTTGTACAACAACCTGTTTTTTCAATTTCAGTACATGTATGCAACAAAAATTATTTGAATGCCAAAAGATCACATAGTGAAGGAAAAATAATATTATAGCAATTATTTTCCCTTGTTCCATCATGTGGTCCTATGGCGAAATGGAATCGCGTTTGGCTTCGAACCAAAAGATTGTGGGTTCGACCCCCACTAGGACCTTGCATCTTTTTTCATTTCTATTTTTTACATTTTTTGAGCAAAATTGATAAAACATCTTTTAAAAATTATAATAAAATCTTTTTCTGAGAATATGAGCGGTCAAATCTTCAGTCAATGCTAGGATTGTACAATTGGGTGTACGGTCAGTTCGCCCCATGGTCAGTTCGCCCCGGTCAGTTCGCCCCGTTTTTCAAAACAGACAGTTCGCCCCGGTCAGTTCTCCCTGTTTTTTAAAACGGTCAGTCCGCCCCGTTTTTTTTCAAACCAATAAAGTAACCATTTATTGTCATGAAAAGTAGAGCTCGAGAGGAAAAAAAGCTCATGAATTTTCTCGTGGCTAATAAAGCTGCTCCATGGAACAAGTACTTTGGTGAAATTGACGGGGTGGATGAATACGCTGCAACCTTTTCTAATCCTGGAGAGTGGGCTCGAAGCATGCAACTTCTCATAGCATGGTAATTAGTAAACGCAGAAAACAGATGTCAAAAAATTGATTCTTAACTTAGGTATAAGATCCTATGCGTATAACTATAAGAGAGGTCCTTTATATTGTCCTTTATATTATATTCCTTTATACTGTCTGTTTTGAAAAACGGGGCGAACTGACGGGGCGAACTGACCTGTCTCCGTACAATTGACCGGTCAAATAAATACTCGGTCAATTCACCGGTCAACTGCTGTCAATTGACCGGTCAATTGTACAACCCTAGGATTATTATTTACTCATTGTTTTTGTCAGCTTAAATTTTGGGTCAACGCAACTTTTTTGCCAGCTATCCGAAAAAAAAGTTCACACAAAAAACCGTAACGAAATAAATAAATAAAAATTCTGAGCAACCAAAGCACATAATTTAGAAAAACACACCAAAAATTAGTTTTTAAATATTTAGCTCTAAAGGAATTTGACCTTTTCTAACTGATAAAATGACAAAATAAAAATTTTGGCCGGAATTTGACCGGTCAAATGTTTGTTTCACCAAAATAAAAATTCATAAGTTGGAATTTATCTACAAACATCAGTTTTTGAAATGATTAAACCAGGGTTTTAGGTGCTCTTCAACGAGACCATCCGCTACAACATTCGGTATGGACGGCCCTCTGCCACGGATGAAGAGGTGGAGGATGCTGCCAAAGCTGCAGCTATACACGATTTTATCATTTCTCATCCAGATGGTATGCCCAAATTTTATTTTATTAACTGTGTACAGTTATTTGCCTTCAGGCTACAATTGCTTAGTAGGTGAGCGAGGGCTCAAACTGTCAGGTGGAGAAAAACAGCGGGTGGCCATAGCCAGAACCATACTCAAAGTAATTTCGTTTTTGGCTTTGGAGTATCAATTTTTGGGTTGCAGGAGCCGGAATACATCCTGCTGGATGAAGCAACCAGTGCCTTGGATTCCAAAACTGAAAGATCTATTCAAACCTATTTGTTCGAACTGTGTCAGAGGAGGACCTGTGTGATTGTGGCTCATAGACTGTCCACTATTATTCATGCGGACAAAATATTGGTCATGAATCAGGGCAGCATTGTGGAAATTGGATCGTAAGACTTTTGTACAAAAAAAACCGACAGAAAAACGGTCGTTTTACCACTATTTTGACTTCAATTTACAGTTAGCTCTCGATATGATGAAACCGCTCAAGTTCGTTTCCACCTAGCGACCGACACTTTTTTTTGCCACAGATTTAGACCTTTTTCCGAAAATTCTTGCTCAGTCTATAGATAAAATTGATTTTACTATAAATAGCAATAGTTTTGCCTCAAAGACCTGCTCCTCTCGATAGAAATACACCCTCTGGTTTTTTTGAAAATAGGGTGACGTTATTTTAAAAGCTCCGGTGTTTTCTGGCAAAACGGTAGGGTCACATTTCATATCGCTACATTTCATTTTGTGATATTTCATTCATTTTGTCTGACTTTTTTCGAAATCTTTTAAGATTTTCTGAATATCTGATACCTAAGATTTCAGCTACAGAATGGTATTTTTCGGGCCGGGGTTTGAAATAATGCTGGCCTACGGGGTGCCTGCTTTGGGGGTGCCGGATAAACGAGGTTTGACTGTATGATGTTACTGAAATGTCAGAATAACTTTTTTGATCATTTAACTGTCTTTTTAAGATTGACGCTTCAAAATCTGCGCGAATTCTTGCTTGATGTGAAAATTTAAAAAAAGCAGGCTATACGAGCCAGTCCGAAATGAGGAAGGGGGGTTGTAGCCTGGTTGAAAATTTGAGCCCGTATACATGCCTGACCACCAGTGATGGGTAAGCAGCAGTGCTGGCGTTTCAAAATTTTCTGGCTCCGGATCTGGCTGCCGGCTGCGGGAGGAAAATGTTCCGCTCCAGATCTGGCTCTGGCTCGGAGCCCGAGCCGAAGCGGAGCCGGATCCAGAGCCGCTCTGGCTCCGGTGCAAGGAAGTGTCAACAAAATAACTGATAGAATGAGCCATATAAACAAAAATATGACAATAAGTACAGTACAGGAACACAGTGACGGATACCGTATTTTCTCTAATAGAACGCCACCTTCTAGAGCCAAAGCTAGGGGAGTTAACCATGATTTATTACAAACTTTTAGCTCCGGATCTGGCTCCCGGCTCGGAGCGGAGCCAGAGCGGAGCGGAGCGGATTGCCAGCACTGGTAAGCAGGCAATTTTCGTCCCAGCAGCGCCCCACGCCCCGGATTTTCCAGACTGTCTCCCCAACATCGCCCCAGGCCCTAGGGTTTCCAGATAATCGCCCAGCAGCGCCTGGCGCCCCAGGGTTTTTCAGACTATCGCCCGCACCGCTCCATGCCCCGGGGCGGTGGCTCGGGTCATGTAGCGGTTCCAGAGAATTTTTAAAGCCGCCAATATACTTCTACGCGATTTCTAAGGCCACTTTGATTGAAATTTGAAAAATTGAAGCCATCTTGTCAAGTTTAAAGAGAATTAATAAAATCTGAGCGCCCCGTACCCCACCTCACCCCGAATTCTGCCTTCGCCCCGCGCTCCGCACTATTTTTTAGCGCCCCGGCACCACCCCACGCCCGAGGCAAACCCGGCCACCACCCCAGCACCGCCCCACGCCCCGGGCAGGGCGGTGCGGGGCGGATTTAAGGCGCCCCGGGGCGGGGCGGACCCATCACTGCTGACCACACCTAGGTGTTCCTTGCTTGTAGGGGCTGCACCAATGTTATAGCCGAAATCCGGGTCCTGAAATCTCACTTTTTGACGATCTAAAATTAGACTATTTTTTTGAAAGGTCGACCTTACTTTGATGTTATACTTAGGCTACCAAAGCATACAACATGCCTCGAAATATAATTTTAATTCACAAATTTGCCATCGCTCTTGATAATATTGAAGTTTCATCTTACAAGGTACACCCCGAACTGTAAAACCGTCTGTAACTGTTAAAATTGTCAGAAAATATCAATCGAAGCAGTCAAAGAAAACCCTCAAAACCATCGATTATCGGAGCTTTAGCCTATTTTTCAGCCTACGAATAAGCTACACTAGGTGTGAAACCTGCGTTGATGGTCTTGTCGGATAGTCAAGAGCCCGAGAATGATTTTTACACGAAACTGTTAATAAAAGAAAATAAAATATATGGTGTGCAGGTGGTAGTGTGCAGGTGGTAGTGTTGGTGGTAGTCGAACCTGTGACCTACGCGATGCGCATATAAAGTTCCCCTCCCTTTAATTCGGCTGCCCTGGACAAACAATTGGCCTGAAAATTCTGCCAGAAATCATAAAAAAATTTGAAAAATAGGATAAAAAACTTTTATTGTTGAAGTGGTAAATTACTTCAAATTTATGATCGAAAAATAAGCGCCCCCTCTAATTGCCGCCCACCTAGACGTCGATCGAAAAATAAGCGCATCGGGACTGCAATTAGAGGTAATACGGTATTCTGCTTTTCTTATCATGTAGAGCATGGTCGATTTATTATATAGGATTTCAATATTTTTTCTCCAAAGAAAGAAAATATCAAATGTGGAGACTCGAGAAACATATCAAAATAGACCAAAATTGCCTTGGTCCCCCTGTGGATTTTCAAAAACGTTTTCCTACAGTCAAGCTTCAATACAGTGAAACACTAAAGGCTCGATTCCCAACTGGGTCCAACACTTTTTTTTTCACATGTGCGTGTAAAATACTGTCGGACACTACTAGGAATCGAACTTTTGCGGGTGTCACCATATCAAGGGTAGATTGCAAGCAAATACGTTTTTAAAAATCCACATGGGGAGGGGACCAAGGCAGTTTGTGGCTTATTGTTTGTCGACTCTCCATAATTTATTTTTCTTTCTGTAGGGAAAAAATATTAAAATAGTAAATCGACTAGTGCTCTACATGATAATAAAAACAGAATATGCGAATTCGATTTCACAGTTCGGGGATGTCCCTTGTCAATTTATATCTTTTCACAAATCATTTTTTGTTTTCAGACATGAACAACTGCTTGAGAAAAAGGGCATGTATGCAGAAATGTGGTCTCTCCAAAATCAGCCCAATGGAACAACAATGCTGAGGAGGTGCCCAGATGGACGTTGCTTAATTTTTTGGAGCGTTCAGTAGCCTTTGTGTAATTTTGAAATCGTCTGACTTTCTGTTTTTTGTGCCTTTTATGATAGCATTTTGGAACTTTTTGGATTGGTCAACGTCTGGTGACTGGTCTACCGTATTTTCTCTAATAGGCGGGTCTCCAAAATTCAGAAAGCCGGTTGTAGCGTGGCCTTTTAACCCGATTTTTGATTTTTTCTCGGAGGCAAGTTACCATTCATTTTGTTGCTCATTTGACTGCCTAAAATGGTGATGCTAACTTTTCTGGAGGTTTTCTGCAAAAATGGCCAAAAGGAACGTAAGGAACACCATTTTGAATCGGAAATAGAACAGTTGGCACTGGGAAGAGTTGGCACCTGTGAATAAAGTCTCGTGGTTACCGTATTTACTCTAATTTAAGCCCCCCCCTCATTCAAATTCATGTTTTTGGCGTTGTGTTACGACCCACTTTTCGAATACTTTTCTCAGGCAAGTTATACCTTATTTTGTAGCTCATCTCACTGGCTACATAATGAGTGGTAATTTGCATGAAACAGTCTTCAAAAAGTGGGTCAAAACGCAATGCCACAAGCACGATTTTGAACGGGGGCTTAAATTAGAGTAAGTACGGTATGTTTGAATCACATAAAGCCGACGCTTGATTTAAAGGGCCTGACCTCTTCCTACTCGGTGGTCCCCCAATTCAAAAATTTCCCTCGATCATTGGACTTCTGTACGGATTTTTCCGCCACGTTTCTAACAAAACTAGGCCTGAAATCAAATTTTAGGCTTAGTTTTTGTTAGAAACCTAGCGGAAAAATCCGTACAGAAGTCCAATGATCAAGGGAAAATTTTTGAATTGGCGGGGACCACCGAGTAGGAAGAGGTCAGGCCTTAAGGACAGAAGTTCGTTCCCACCTCGGGTCCGACACCTTTTTTTTAACCCGATTTTTTAAATTTTTCGGCAATTCTGTTTTGACAGTCTGGTTCCAAATATCGCAAGGATTACAATTTTTCCTATCGTTTTTCAGAAATTCAAAATTTTTTCTCTTAAGAAAGCAAAAAATCGATTGAGGGACAGGATTTTTCAAAAATTGCTGTCCTAAATCGAATTTTTGCTTTTTTAAGAGAAAAACTTTTGAATTTCTGAAAAACGATCGGCAAAATTGGACAGTCGAAACACAGCTGGCAAAAAATTTGAAAAATCGAGCTAAAAAAGTGTCGGACCCTAGGTGGTAACAAACTTTTTGCCAGTCCCGGAGTGTCTTTAAATCAAGCGTCGACTGTACATATTTTTATGTATTTTTTTTGAATGCTAGCCAATTTTAGTAGTTGAAATTTCCTCAGAAATACGATTAGTTTAACAGAATTTCAAAAATGCTTGGTTTTTGATATACAGTCGAACCTGGATATAAGGCCACCCCCACTATAGGCCACCTTGACCCGATTTGGTTGGCCAGCAAAAGAACTAGCCAAAATTCACCCTTGATATAAAGCCACCCCCTGATATAAGGTCACCTAAAACAGGTCCATAAGGTCAGTGCTTTTTTTTTGAGGAGCAATTTTAAGTTTGCGTATAACTTGGTAAAAAAGTTGAAGTTCATAGAAAATGTGCACCGTCTTCGTTTTTTGCCCTAGCATTTTTGGCTCTTTTGTAAAATCTGGCCACCTTTTGCCTTGGTCTCCCTCTTGTTTTTTTTACAGTTTTTGCCTTGGGCCCCCTGTTGTTTTAAAGTGACTAAAGGCGTGTGTCCAATTAGAGGATTTTTACCTTCACTCTCACTCTTCATTGACACACAACGATCCTTTCTCTCTTTCCCTCGATCACATAGGCGAGTCGAGGTCGAGCTCGAGTTTCCCAAACCCTTTTGGTGATCAGAGGAGATTTTTTCTTTAATTTTTGTCACTCTTTATATGGCAAATGAAAGCTCAGATTCTGAGCTATCTTCTACATTGGAAATGATTTCATTGACGTAACAAAATGTATGTAACAGCAAAAAAGTTAAAGGCTGGTCGAGGTCCAGGTCGAGGTACCTCGACCTGGACCTTAACTGAGAGTGCACACTGAGAGTGAAAGTAAGAGTAAAGGCAGAGTGGGAGTGAGAGTGAAAGAATTTTCGTGTAACCAATGAAGAGTGAGAGTGAAGGTAAAATGCGCTAATTGGACACGGGGCTTAAGGAAGTTATGGTTACTGCATTGACCTTAATCACCTCAATCGCCTAAGGCAGTGTTACAAAGCCAGCTTAAAACAATAGGGAGGACCAAGGCAAAAACGTGGCCACGGATTGTACAAAGAGTTCATTTTTTCTTTTTTGCTCTGATCTTTGCCCTAATGCTTACGATCTCCATTTCTTTATGTCAACTCCAAAAAAAAACTCAAGGTTTCGATGCTGAACAAAAAAAGGCAGTCATCTATGCGAAAATAAACTTCACAGACATCACCCCTGATATAAGGCCACCTTTGGCTGGTCTCCAGGGGTAGCCCTAATATCCAGGTTCGACTGTATCGTCTAAATTAGGAAAGTACTCTTTCTTTTTCAACGTTAGCTTACCGTATTTTCTATATTAATCCCCACTCTCTAATAATCCCCCACCATATGGCCCTCATATCTCAGCCTAGAGCAAGTATTTCGCAAATCTGTTTATTGCGTTTTCTTAATTAGCACGAGCTCTCTTGATTCCACTTTTCAGATTTTGGTTGAGCACCCAAAAATCTCAAAATCGACCCTTAATTTTTCCGAATTTTTAGGGTTGAAAAATAATCGGCTCAAATTAAATATACCATTTAAAAGTCTGAATTTTCCCCTTTAATAACTTAAATTCCCCCTCTAATTTGATATTTCAATTTTTATCGGCATTTTTCATTATAATTTTTTAAGGGTTTTGCATTAGCTTGTGGCTCTGGATCTTGGCTTTCTAACAAGCTATAAAACTCTGCTGAATTATTTGAGGAATGCAGGAGTCTAAGAATTTTGAAAAAAACGTCAATTTTTTAAACCGTTAGACCCCTACGTTCCTTAAATAATTCAGCAGAGTTTTATATCTTATTAGAAAGCCAAGATCCAGAGCTACAAGCTAATGCAAAAACTATGAAAAAAGTACAATGAAAACGCCGATAAAATTAAAATATAAAATTAGAAGGGGAATTTTAGTAATGAGAGGGAAAATTCAGACTTTTGAGGGTGCATTTCAGTCACCGCCAAAAATAATCTCCCATGTGGGTTTAATAGAGAATATACGGTATATCTCAACAACGACATATGTTTTTGAAATTCTGTTAAGTGACTTGGATTCGTGAGACCATTGAGCTGGGTAGCTTTGAACGAAACAAATACACAAAAATATGTACAGTCGAGTCTCGATATATTGGCACCACCGGGACCAGTGCTGTAAATGGCACCGGTGCGGCACCGGCACCGTCGCACCGGTGCCGGTGCCAAAATTTTACAGGCCGGTGCCCGGTGCGGTGCCGGTGCCGAAATTCCAAAATTTACAGCACTGCTCGGGACTGATAATCAGGTGGCACTGTATCGAGGGTGCCACCATACCAAGACATTTATTCAAATTCAGTCCAATGGTGCCACTATAGCCAGACTTTTGAAAACAATAATTTTATTCCAAACACAACAATCGAAAATAACATAAAAAACTTGGAAGAAATCTGTGAGTTTAATTTTCTTGGCTGTACCTGAAATAACCACTAAATTTCTGAATTTCCGCACTAAATTAATTAATTTCCCCACTAAATTCAAATTTCCATCAAAACACTGAATTTCCCACTAAATTTCTGATTATCCCCACTAAATTTTCACAAAAGTAAATTTTACAGACATCATTTTATTCAGAGTCTTTTTAGGAAATTTAGAGAAATTGATGTCGTAGGTTACAAATATGACACTATGTATGTCGCATTTTCTCTGAAATTTATAATTTTCGGCGCTAGTAGCTAACAAAATTCAGAAATTTAGTGGGGAAATTCAGTGTTTTGAAGAAAATTTCAATTTAGTGGGGAAATTAATTAATTCAGTGGGTAAATTCAGTTTGAGCCAATTTGCTTTGAACACCATTGTCTTGTTTAATAACATAATAGAAGACTATAAGAAGGTTATTCGACATTTGCGCGCCACGACATTTCCGCGCCGAAATCGCATTTTCTGGTCAAACAAATGAACCACTCTCCTGAACTATACTCAATTCGACGACCTCCTGACCGTCTTATTTTCACTATACCGCCAATTTTCCACTATATCGAGGGTGCCACTATATCAAGGGTACTACTCTAGTCATTCCCTCATAGCCGAAACCAAAATAGCCGTCACCAAGGCCACTATATGGAGGTGCCACTATATCGAGGTTCGACTGTATTACCATTTTCACAAAACCAAGTGAACAGTCGGCACCGTTGTCAACTGTTTCCGGTGCTAACTGTACGTACGGTACCAACTGTCTTTTCACCCATTGAATCAGGATGATTTATTTAGTTCATTTTTTGTCTGTTGAGTCTTTACAATTTGTTATTTGCTGTCGATGTTAAAATTGTTAAATGCCATACTTAGTGACAATAAAAAAATTGCTAGTCAAATCTATTTCCAACAACTTTTGTTTTTTGTGCACAAATTAATCCATAAAAGAGCACAAGATGCTGCTGCTGTTGTCTTCTCTCTTTCGGGCGGGTACACGACAATTTACTGCCGACAGTTTTCAGCCGACATTTTTTCCGCCGTCAATTTCAGTTTCTGTTTTGAGGGCGGCGGTAATCTACCCGTGGTAAATTCACCCACCAAATTTTCGAGGTAACAGGTTCGAATCCTAGTGGTAACAGACATTATATTTTCATAGGCAGTGTTGTTCCGCCGCCGGCGCTGCTCCGGGAAATAACAGCGCCGGGCTGGCGCTCAGCGCTAAAATTTTTTGACCCTAACATAACTTTTTTTTTACAAAACCGATGAGAATCACCGTATTCCTTTGATAAACTCCCCATTCTCTAATAACACCACCTAATATGGACTTATTCATCAGCGTAGAAAAAAAATTTCAATGAAATTGCCACGACTCGAAGAATTTCCTTTTTTAGATTTTGGTTAAGCAGCTAACAGTCTCAAAATCGACCTTGAAATTTCCAGACTTTTTATTGGTTGAAAAAAAAATTACCATGGGAGTTAAAATAGCGAACAAATACGGTATGCTGCTTATGGTATACCAACGATTGGATACACTTACGAGTGGGTACACTTTTTCGAAATTATAGAAATTTTTAGTAATTTTGTTACTATATATCTTGTGCCTAGGCGCAGGGTAGGCCAGCGTACATTTGTACCGGGTGGGGCAAAAGTTCGTCCGGAAAATAGAAATCAATTTTTACACAAATTTTTGAGCTTTAATAATTTTTGTTTATATATAATTAATGTATTGATGCAAATGGTGGTCATATTGTTGAGTGAAATAAAATTGTGATATGTCGTTTGAAAGAGGAGAATCAGGGCTTTAAAATAGTACCACAGTAAGATAAAAAGATAAGATGATATATAAGATATTCATGGAATAATTTCCCGGACGAACTTTTGCCCCACCGGTATAGACTCAAACATATTTCCCGACTTAAATTTTTTGAGAAAAATAAGTTTGAGTCTATCGTCAAACTAAAAAGTCCTCTCCGTCGCAAGCTTTAAAATAATAGATGAATTAGAGCTTTTCCGATTAGGCTTAGGCAAAGATAGGCCAGCGTACGTTAGGACGTACTAAAACACGTTTTCCCAACCAGAAAAAGCGAGAAAAACGAATTCTCAATCATATGCACTATAGTTGGCCCGGAATTCGGTTTCCCGCAATTCCGGTTCTTTTTTGGATTCCGGTTCTGGTTCCGGTCGCGAAAAAAAAATGTAATTCCGGTTCCGGTTGCGTATTTCACAAAACTAACATTCCGGTTCCGGTTTCGGTCCAAATATCAATTCCGAGCCAAACTGTATCATAATTTTGCTCTTGCACGGCTGATTTTTTACGCACTTTTTCATCTTTTGAACGAATTTTTCGTGTTAAATATCAATATACAGTCAAGTCTCGATTTAACGAACCCCTGGGGACGCCAAAAATGTTCGTTAAATCGAAGGTTTCGTTAATCGAGAGCTTATTTTAGTCATTTTATTTAATCGGTGGCCAAATAGCCACCAAAAAAAGGTTCGTTAAATCAAGAGTTTCGTTAAATCGGGGTTTCGTTAAATCGAGACTTGACTGTAACAAAAAATCATGTGAACAGCAGCGTCTTTTTTTCAAAAAACTTCATTTTTTTCGCTCCGGTTTTGGTTTCGGCATTAGTGAAATTCCGGTTCCGATTCCGGTTCCAGTTTCGGTAACACTTTACTTGGCCCCCCCCCCCCCGGCTGACCCACTTTCGAGGTGAATTTTTAAAAACCGATTGCATATTCGTGTTCTCGATCCGGATTTTTACGGGAAATGATCATCAGATTCTGTGAAAGTGAAAAATTTTTTTTTTTGGGATTTGCCTTAGTCCCCCAAGGCAAAATTTTAGAAAAATTAAAAAAAAATATTTTTCATATTGGCGCCTTTTGAATTTTAAAGGGATTAAGGGCTGTATTGGGAGGGGAAGGGAATAGAAGGGGGCCACTTTTATGGCAGAACAATAGAAAAGTAAATATACGTATTCTTCGACTGCCTCACCATGTTTTTCAACTGGGCCGTGGCAAAAAGAGACTCTATACGCATTTTTTTGATCAAGAGTACTTCTCGGAATTATGTCTAAGGTAAGTGAGTGCGCGCATCTCTAACTCTCAAGCCCCCTGCGCCCCCTTCGGGGCGCAGGGGGCTTGGGGGCTTGGAGTTGAGATGCGCACACCCACATACCTTAGACACAAATCACTCGAAAGTGACTCTGGATGCATGAAAAAGCATGCATACCAGAGTTTATTTATGCGTTATTTATAGGCCCCAGTATTCAAAACTATGTTCAACATCTTCTTGTTAGTGGGCCCTGTGTGATTAGTGGCCCCTTTTATCCCCTTCCCCTCTCAGTAAGCCCTTAATTCCTTTAAAATTCAAAAGGCGCCAATTTAAAATTTTTTTTTTTCAAATTTTTCTAAAATTTTACCTTGGGGGACCAAGGCAAATCCCAAAATTTTTTTTTTTCACTTTCACAGAATCTGATGATCATTTCCCGTAAAAATCCGGGTCGAGAAACACGGATATGCAATCGGTTTTTCAAAAATTCACCTCGAAAGTGGGTCAGCCGTGGGGGGGCCAAGTAAAGTCTAGCCCCAGTTTCTACAAAAATCAAATTCCGGTTCCGATTCCGGTTTCGGTTTTCACAAAACTAGAATTCCGGTTCCGGTTCTGGTTTTGACAAATCTAAAATTCCTGTTCCGGTTTCGGTCCAAATATCGATTCCGAGCCAACTCTAATATTCATCAAAAGTATTAAATAAGTGTACCCAGTCGTAGGTCAGTCGCTGCTTATTGAGATGGTTTATAACTGCATAAAATATGACTTAATTTCCTCCAGGGTCATCCATCTATACAGAGGGCACACCAATCACCTGTAGAGTACCTAAACTGCCTAGAAGCATCGTAAACTGATCAGCGCTACTTCATTCACCCGGAGGATACCCAATTAGTAAATCATACTCTCTTGCCTAACCGCCTGGAGGGTACCTGTCCAGCCTGGAGAGTACCCTAATCAACTGGATTAAGCCCCAAAAAGGTACACCAACTATGAAGATGTTACACGAGATGTACACCGGATGTTATGATCTGCTTAGAGAACCTAAACTAGCTGCTATGTGCCGTAATTACGGAAAATCTGTATAGCTGGCTCAGCTTGCCGGCTCGATCATGGCCTCTACCGGGAGGTATAATGGACCTGGATATTGTGTCAGACAGTAATCCTAACCACTCTTAGGGTATGTAGACTCCGTGGAAAGCAGTGGACACTGGCTCCAGATTTGCGGAAAATTTGCGCTGAGTGTGGGCACCAGTGCCAAATGAGTAAATACGTCAGTAGCTGAAAAGAAAATTTTGATGCGGTGTCAATGTCTCATATGGCGAGAGTCTGACGGTGGGTACTAGCGCTAAGTGCTGACACCAACCATATACAAAAACGGCTCTGGACACCAACACCGGAACCCAAAAATGTCAAATTTTGCCTAGCAACCGATCAACTATTGGCTGTGATGATTCAAAAAAGAGCATACTCTCCCTATAATTTACACGCTACATAATGTACTCTTCAGTCACGACCCTGCACGATTTCGACTTTTTCGCTTTTCTAACAAGGCGATGCCATGCCCCTTTCAGATCTTTTATTCAGGTAAATGTCTCGTTCAAATTACACTTTTGCTTCATACAGCTTTCGAGCAAGTTGATTATGTGTATATGGTCATGTGAACTTAAGTATTTAAGTGCAGTGAAAACTTCAAATTATCTCTAATGGAATTGATTATAGACCACTCATTCAATTAAACTCCTCTTATTTAAAGGACCATGAAACTTGATAAGCACAGCAATTTGCGGAATTCGAATTCGCGCGGGACCACCCTAATTTTGTCCATAATGTTTTTGAATTAATTTTTTTGTGTGCATTAAAAATTTGGACACAATATATGAGTAACTTTTCAACACAGAGTCATATAAGTTGTTATAGTGCAGTGTAAAGTAAATTCGTGAGAAAAACTACAATGTTAATCAAGGTAGCATCTCAAATTCTCAGAAATCAGACAAATCTATAAAATCAACTTTTTTTGATAAGTCAACTTTTACAAATACTGTAAATATAATTTTCTAGGAAATAAAAAGCGCAATTTTTCAACTCATCTTTGTCACACTCTTCTCCAACTTCGGGCAGACATATAGGTAAGAGAATAAAAGCCTAGATCACAAATAAAATTGTAATATAGATACTTTTCGCCTTGAGATAAATTTAAAAGTGACATTCAGTGGAAATAAGCAGATTGGGTTTGATGAACACGAATGTGGTGGTTTTTGACCAGCAATCAAGATTTTATTAGATAATTAATTTTTAAAACTGTGTACCTTATTTTCTCTGATAAAAGCTCATGGGCGATTATTTTTCGACCAGCTTCCTTGGAGGGATCACTATTAGAGAAAGGGCTACTACTAGAAGGGGGCGAAATCGGTCTAAATAGGCCGATTTTCAGGGTCCTACTATTTTCAACCCCCCTCCTAGGAGATGGGGCTACTATTAGATTAAGGGCTACTATTAGAGGTAATACGGTAGTTTCAAAATCCGTGTTTTATATTTTGTGTGCATTGAAAACAAAGTCTCGATATAAGTTTTTATGGTGCAGTGTAAGTAGGATAAGTTGTCCGATCTGGCATTGTCGAGCAACGTTGGGCTTGACTAGTAGATGGTTCTATATTTTGAAAAAATTTTACATGCAAACAAAAAAACAATCAAAAACATTATTGACAAAATTAGGGTGGTCCCGCGCGAAATTCAAAATTTCCAAATTGCTGTGCTTATCAAGTTTCATGTTCCTTTAAGGGTTCTGGAAAACAAGAACAAAATGAGCAAGAGGATACTGTACAAATCCCGCTTGTTGTTCAAATTGGTGGGCGAATCTAGCCAGTGGTTCGAAAATTCCAAAATCTCAGTATTTGCATATGTTGTGTTTCGTTTGTTTACTATTTTTCAAATAAAATTTCTGTGACTGCGTTTTACTTGTTGTTTAGAGCTAGAGTGTTGTGAAATCGTAGTCTTCGGAAGTAATTTGTGTGATTCATACGGGACCTCCAAGGAATATAGGAAACCTCTCGCTTCATTATCAAACAGACTCTTTATAAACCAGGTAACAAAAAACATGCAAAGTCCAATTCTCTTCCAACTTGGTGCGATAAGATAGTTTCTTATTGCTTGGTTTTATCAAGAGCTTTTTCTGAACTCACCTAAAAACTCAGTGATTCTGAAAGTGTAGAATATAATTATTAAGTAAGCTGCTGTCAGTTACTACCCTAGTAAAATTCTGCCCTTTGTCATCCGTAACCCTAAGTCTTTGTCTTGAAGTAGCGGATAATCTAGAGTAGACTCTAGTCTACAATTTGTAAGGAACAATAACTGATTTCATCAAAAGCAAAGACAAAAAATTAAAGAATAACTCATCAAGAGACTTGAAAATTACAAACAAATGGTGTCGCCAACAAATTACAACACTAGAGTGAAGAAAAGAAATAAATAGGAAACCCGTGAATCTAACTGTGACAAAATCGTTGATTGGTTTTGGTTCGCTTTGACTAGCAATCCTTGACCGACTACAGCTTGCGTATCCCTCGAGTCCATGATAATACCTGAACAAGCAAAATTACAACATTGCTTGAGATACTAACCTGACGGTTGAGGTACCATCTACGGGTTGAGGATAATAACCTGGTGCTTGCGGAGTCTGGTCAGTCAAAACAGCATTTTGGTCCTAACAAACGTTTCAGCCTACAATTTCGGGTCGAATAGCATGCTTTGTTCGATCTTTATAATCCTTTATAATCAATTCACCGTCGCCCGCACAAACCGCCTTTATAGTGTTAAGTGAAGACAATAATTTCACACCGATTACAGCTTTATCCATCTTCATCGTTTATAAAAATGGACAAAAAGTCGCGAGAAATGGTACTTTTTTATTCTTTCTGAATATAACTTCATATCCTATGCCTGTGATTTTAGGGTGTGGGTGAAGCGGAAAATCCTATCTCAGAATCGCATAAAGAGAATGCTCTAAAAGAAGTCTGCGATTCTTCCATCGATAGTGTTCTAGCCAATGAGATGTTGGTAGGTCTTTTTGAACTTTTGTTTAAGTACCGTATTTCCTCTAATAACTCACCCCCTCAACTTTGAGGGCCCATATCTCAGCTCGAAAAAAATATTTTGCAAAGCTGTTTATTGCGTTTTCTTAATTCCCACGAGATCTACCGATTCCAGTTTTTAAACTTAATATTTTCACCCAAAAATCTCGAGATCGACCTCAAATTTTTCCAATTTTCAGCGATCCAAAAAATAACTCACCCGGGTGAGTTATTAGAGGAAATACGGTAATCGAAAAATTGTTTTTGCTTGCTTGCAGGTGTCGATTTTTGAGTTCTTGCATGCGGCTGATCGGATGCGTGTGGAATTGGTAAGCAAGAAGTGGAATCGCTTGGCTAACAAAATGGGGATGGATCAACTACACAATCGTTTCCGTTAAGCAGTTTGCTGGATGGGACAAGTGGGAAAATGCTTGCTCAAGGGTAAAGATCAGAAAAGCAATTTTGGCCTTACTGAATATACCTTAGTTCAACTCGCTTTTTCTTCGGTGTGGCCAATTCATCAAAGAACTGGACTTTTCAATTAATTCGCAACTCGGGATCAACAGCGACCATGTATGTGCTCTGCTTCCATTGCTGCCGAATCTTCAACATCTGAATTTGGATGAATTTCATTGACAACGGCTGCTTGGACACTCATTGCTGATATATTTCCTTGTCTAATTTTCTTAGGCTTATGTGTTTGGTAACTTTCTCTCATTACAATTTGCTGCATAAATTTTTTACATTTAGACGTCTGAAAATTTTGGGGGAATCACATCTATTCCTGAAAAAGTGCAAGAAGCTAGAAATTTTGCGATATATGACGGTGAGATTCCTGAGGATATCTATTATTTCGTGGTTCTTCCGCCAGCTCTGAAGTGTGTCTATATTGGACATTTCTTTGACTATCGCTCATTCTTTCTTCAATTGTAAAGCAGGGTATACAGTTAAAATCGCTTGAGCTTGTTGGTTGGTTTGACTCTGACATATCTTCGTTGTGCGCAATCAGCTTCAACAGGTAATCTTATCGTTTTTCCTAATAACTATCTGGATGCTCCAACTCCTAGTGTCACTAATTTTGCTGAATTTTTAAACTTTTTAAGTCGTTCTGATCTTGACTTTGATCTATTAGCAAGGAGTTCAAATCTCGTAGTTATTATTATGTAAATAATTTCAGATTGGAATACCTTTCTATAAAAATGCGAAGGATGTGCTAAATGACTTTATCCAGTTGGCTGAAAAACTTTTGCATCTTAAAGCTCTGAAACTGGATGTTTTTGACGACACTGAAGAGACTTGGACAGATATGGTGAGCAGATTTGTGGTATCTCTGAGCTTTTCCTTCGAAAGTAAGGTTAATTCAGCTGTTTGAAGTGATCGTTTGCAAGTGCCCGCGCTTGAAGCATTTTGGACTCAGTTTGTTTTATGCCTCTAAAGTAAGCAGTGAAAAATTGGCTCTTCTGGCTGGTCTTCCAAACTTGTGCTCTATCCAGCTCCACTCATACAGTAGCGCAGGTCCAATTCCAATATCTACACTCTTTCAAAAACTACCTCTAAGTGGCCAGCTGCAGGTTGTTTCTGTAATTTTTACATTTTTCGTAACCCTTTCGCAGTATTTCAACACGAACGGAGTACTGGTGCTAGAAGATGTTTGTCAAGCGCTCGTCCGATGCGAGGTTTGTTTTGCGAGGAAATTAGGTTTCAAATCTTTTACACTTCTTCAGAATCTTACACGAATATTTTGTGGTCAGTCCGAAGTAGAAGAAGATCAGCAACGAGAATGCTTCGATTTATTGCTGTCTACCCTGGAAATTATTCATGAAGGCCAGCAATTACCTGCTACTCCTAATGATGGGCGCATTCTACACACTAATTTTGGCAATCACAACAAAAAGAACTTTCCACATCATCCATGGGTCAGGTTTTATGAGAATCACGGGCGGTTTCCACCAAGCAAAGTGAGGGAGGAAGTTTATCTTGCAGGAGTGTCTAGCAAACCGTAAGAGAGCAAATGTTGGACAACATATGCAAAACTGCAATTATAATTTAGGAATTCGTGCAGTTTTGATCAATTGCGAATGTCTGAATTTTTTTCGAAGTTATTCTTTGTTCTATGTTATCTTTTTGTTATATTCGAAAGGTAGTTGGGCAAATAAAGCATTACATCTTCTGTGTATTCGTGTCGTGAATTATGCGTAAATATAGTGGTATAGCTATAAAGCTTGGATTTAATTAAATTATATGGAGTTACAGGCAGGTGTCAATAGTGTCTGGCGCCGATACAGTCGAGTATCGATATAGTGTCACCTCTCGGGACTGATCATCAGGTGCCAAAACTAGGGTGTTTACCTAAAATTGAGCGCTGAGCGCAGTTGTACGATGCGAAAAGCGTAATTTTTACGTTCCCCAACTTCATAACGAAGAGTACATTTCTCAAATACGGGTAAGTGTCCTTTATGGAGCCCCGAGGTTTTGAAAATCGACTGAATGAGTAGTCCGTTGACGGTGACATGCGCAATAGCAAGGGGCGTATAAGTTTTACTTACCGAAAACTATAATTAACCAAACATTCAGTTCCTCACTAGTACCCATCTCTCTTCCATATGGATATTGAGAAAATTAAAGTGAAACTCTATGATGTCGGACATCTGGGAATAATGCGAATGATTCCCTGACAGTTTTACATGACTAAAAATAAGATTGACCATCGCTGACTATTCTACCTAAAGAGAAGAAGAAACGTCCCCAACAAACACTGTCTTTTTGCCGTACAGGGCAATACAAAAAGTGCTATAACTAATAATAACAAAATTCAGAAGCTAAAAACCTTATTCATACTGATTCTCGTCGAATTTTAGATCCGCGAAAATCTTGGACGCTTTTTAGGCGCGGGCAAATTTTGGTCCGGGCAAATTTTGGCGCGGGCAAATTTCGTCCGTGACCGATCTCAAATACTATTGAAATAGTGCTATTTTTATTACGCAAACTCATGTTTCATACATTACATTCACAATACATGACAATTTCTAATGAATACCTTAATTTACAATTCAGATTTCTTTCATATTCTTATAGACTTCATCCATCTTTCAAATTCCTTTCATATGCTTTCAGCAGTGAGACTAATTCGGCTAGCTCTTAACTGCTAAAAAAATTATAAAAATATAAACCGAGAGAAGTATCAAACCTTGACTCAAGGGATTCCTCCGCATCCCACATCATCTCTATCAAACTGGCGTCATTGTTCTCGCAGACTCCTACATCATTGCTAAAAATATTTTTTCAAATTTAAGACAAAAAACCCAACTTCAAAACCTGAGTTTCGGTGAAAAACGGAATAAGGGTGTTTTCAGTGACCTAAATTCGCACTGTTAATTTATTCAAAACACCAACATCCTTACCGCAGTAGCTTCTGGCTCGATCGACAATAGCATCTTCTGCCATTGTGATCTAAATATTAGCTCTTAAAATGGCCCTGTTTATAGTCGGGGTCAACTTTCAGGGTCAACTTTTAAATTCAAAAAATGTGAATATTTTTCTCAATATTCATTTATTTTGTTAGTTATGACTCTAGGGCAACTTTTTGAGCTCTACACGAAAATATAAGCAGTTTTTCCGACTGATTCTTGAAAATTCGATGCAGAAAAATCGATGAGTAAAAAAAGTTGAGGGGTCAACTGGGGTCAACTTAGGGTCAACTTTTTGCTAAAATTTTGTAAAGATAGCATTTTGAACTTCTGTAAAAGCCATCTTGTAGAGCTCAAAAAGTTGAGTGGGGTGAAAAATATTAGATTTGGCACTTTCCCTTCAAAAAATTGATATTTTGGTAATTTTGACAAAAGTTGACCCCTAAAAAGTTGAGGGGTCAACTCGACTATGAGCACTGCCAATAAATATTCTAGATTATTAACATCACACCTGTCTCTTGATTACTTCTGTGTTGTCAAATAGAAATCCGAGTGTAGAACTAGCATAGCTGAGGAAGCGTGCGGTAAAGGACTCCTGAAACTTTTATTTTGCTTATTATCTCACACTAAAGTGAAGCGTTCTACGTGGGGCGAGAAAAAAAATTTATCTCATCTATTCATTGTACAAAACTGCAAAATATCAATAAAAAAATCTGTTTACTGGGTTTTTCGATAAAAAACAGAAAACAGGGAGTCGAAAACCCAGAAAACATCAATCAACTCCATGCAGCAAGTCGATCCTCCATTAACGTCCACTTTCTAAACGGTAACACCAGAGCCATTCGCTCAGTAACCTTACTTTTAAAAGAAGACCATATAAGAAACACGTAATTTTTAATTTCTTGGCTAATCCGAGAGTGAGCGTTATAAAGAGATCAATTGTGTGAAAAAACGATAAGATGGAAAAATCTCCATGCTTTTAGAACCAGTGTTGGGACCTCGTACTTTGCTCGTACTTGATACTTTGTATTTTTGATCAAGAAATTCTTCTTTTTTCTAAAATCTTTTCATCTAGATGGCTTCAGAACATCTATAGCTACATTTTTAGAGAAGAATATACTTGTATCGAGAATCTAAAATGCTATATATTGATATTTTAAGTGCAAGTACGAGTGCAAGTACGAGCACTCGTACCTGAGCTCGTACTTGCACTTAAAATATCAGTTTAAAACGTTTTATAATCTCGATACAAGTATATTCTTCTCTAAAAATGTAGCTATAGATGTTCTGAAGCCATCTAGATGAAAAGATTTTAGAAAAAAGAAGAATTTCTTGATCAAAAAATACAAAGTATCAAGTACGAGCAAAGTACGAGGTCCCAACACTGTTTAGAACGCTTCTTTGTGTCTAAGTGATAATAAGATGAAACGGCGTACCTCTACTTTTACAAACCTGGCTACCCCACATCCCAAGCTAAAATTATCGCGTTAAATTATTTACGTAAATTAAAAGAAACTTGACTTACGAGATAACACTCCTATGGCTTCTTCAGACTTCTGAAAACGTCGACATGAACGTTGCAAGAGTGAAGTACCGCATTTCCTCTAATAAAAGCCACGGTGCGCTTATTAGAATAGTGCAATTTTTTTCAAACTTTAAGTGGTCTGAACCTATTGTTTTATTTACTGTTTGAGCTGTGTAAAAAGTGCCTGTTAGATTTTTAAAATCCCTCGCAGGCACTTTAACACAGCTCAAACAGTGAATAAAACAATAGTTTCAGACCATTTGAACTTAAGGTTGGAGCTTATTAGAGCAGGGCGCTCATTAAAAGAAATGCGGCGAGTCAGTTTTCTGCAAAAAATAAATTACCTTGCCCTTCACAAATTCTGAGATAGTCTGGTAACGTTCGAATCACAAATCAAATCCATTGTAGGATTATTGGCAATTATTCCACAATCGCTTAAAGCAGTCATATAAACCCACCAAAATAAATGCTTGAAAAGTAAAAAAACCTATAAGTCCCGGTATTATCTACGAATTTTGTAAAATATGAGGGTGCCGCGCTAAATAAATATAATGTCAACACAATCCACATGTAGCTTGTGAATTTACCTCGAACATCGTGCAGCCTTCCACATTGATATAGTCTCTGAATTTTTGAGTTTCAATTCGCAATTATTAATTATAAGATTCTAATTACTGGGATCATCGTAGTCAAGATCTGTCATCTTCTCGTCATTTGTTAACAGAGGCACGTAGGAGCGGAAAAATTTAAGTTTTGCTGGAGCAGAACTCGTTATAGCGGTTGTTATCATCATCCTAACAATTTACAAGATTACAAGGAACTGAAATTTTACAAACTTTGGACTGATAACTGCACCTAAAATTATAATTTTGTCACTTTATTGTGGCTATTAGATTTATACCCATTGTGGCTTGACCGAACTTGCTTTTTAACAGATCCTCAAAAACGCCTGCACAAAACTAAAATTTTCAAAAATATTTTTGCATGACTTAAAAAAATTATTACCGGTTTGGATCCCTTGAAGACGTCATTCTTCATACAAAGGTACATTCTTTCAACTTCTTGTAAAGTGAAACCTAAAAATCGCAAATTTTAAGTTCACCAGATTAACTTTTTAATCGCATGAAAATTCGACGCTGTCAAGAACCTTCTAGCATGAGAGGGAAATTTTGGGACCAAATGGCCAAAGAAATGTGCGGCCGAAAAAAAAGAGTTGCGATTCCAGGAAATAGGTGAAAAAGGTGAGGCCGTGAAAATAAGATACCCTTAGATAGAGCGAGACATATAATGGCTCCTGTGCTTGTGCCTCCACACCAGTCGACGAACTTCCAAAAACACGATCCAACCATTCTTTCCAAGCACATCATCATCTTCAAATTTAGTGATTAATGTATTGCAAAAAAAACTAAAAAAGTACTCTTAGAGAATAAGGCCCTTGACTCCGCCACCATCGATAGAAAGAAGAATCTTTAAGTTCCATAAGATGACTTTTGCAACTGTACGAGGCTGGAGTTCACAAGCTTCTCAAACCTGGGAAATTGGAAATATTTTACACATATATGAAAATTTTTAACATACTCTTAAGGTGAAAGATATCTCGATCACTAAGTATGTTTTGCGCAATGTTTTCATGCTCTCGGATATCACTTTTCTGTAACGAAAAAATTAATTTTAATTACAATATTCAATGGCCCACTTTGCATCAATGTTCATACAAAATTCTATGGGTAGAACACCATCTTAGTTTCGTTTTCTTCTTAGATCCAGTTTTGCGTCAAAAAGAAGGATGACGACCTTTATGACTGAATTGAGCAAATAATAAAATACCCATGCGCTAAGCTTAAGACAAAAAGTTTAATGAACATACCGATTACTAAACCATTCTACAGAAAATAGAGTAAGACTATTAGTAAGATGAAAAATCTAACCTTGGCCGCGACATGTAATATGTTGTTGATTCTAGAGTTTCATAACAGCCATTGGCACTCTTCGCATATAGTTCGACTATTTCTGCAAGATTTTGATGATTGCACCGCCTGAGCCAATGATTCCTCTAGCGAACTAGCCGACATAGATATAGTCTAGAAAACAATTCACCATGGAATGCAAAGATTACTATATAGAAAATTGGGGCCAAAGTGTCCACTTTTGAATTGATTGAGGAATTAGCCAGAAAAATTAAAAAATCCAATTTATGACCTTATCCTACTTTTATCGGTTTCCTTCTTGGAAAAATCTTAAAAGTTAGGATTGACATCAAAAAAGTGGGTTTCTGGGCCTTTTAAAATTTTTGAAAATTCGGGGTTTTTGGGTATTTTGCGCCGTAGCGGGTCCAGGGTGGCGACATTTTTGAATGTTTTTGACCAGGATCGTGGTTCACCTCCTGGCTACAAAATGACATATAATTTATAAATAAAAATATCGATAAAAATGCCAAAGTGCCGTGACGACAGCTTTAAAGTCAGGATTTTGACTGAAAAAATTTTTTGACTAAAAGGGCCAAGGGGGTTTGAAAGTATGCGGGAAAAAAAACCTTGAAGTCAAGGATCGTGGTTCAGCTCCAGGGCTACAAAATGGCATATAATGTGTAAAATAAAATGTTCATAAAAATGCAAAGTGCCGTGTCGACAGCTTTGAAATCAGGAGAATTTCGGTCTAAAATTTGAATTTTTTTGAAAAATTTTGGCGGGAAATTTACATTTTTTGCAAAGTTTTGGCGTTGTGTTTTATAAAGTTTTAGTACTGTTTTAAAGCGCATAAAATGCGCTACAAAATGAGTTATTAATCGGGTTCAAACATTTTACCGGGTCTGTCAAAAATTGAAAAAGTTTGCTAAAATTTTTAAAAAAGCCCTTTTTGGCGGGTTTTTCATTAGCGGGTCCCATACAATGCCGGTCCAAAGCCGCGCGCCAGCGCAAAAGTGTAAGAAAGCAACTTTAAGCGGGTCCATTATGTTTGCCGGGTCCCGGCGGGTCTACTGGGTCTCAATAACTATCCCGGGTCCTAAGGCCGCGCGCCAGCGCGAGCGTGTGGAGAGGAAAAAGACACATTTTTATGTACTTTAGCGGCCCTATACCTATTTTAGCAGCGCTTTAGCGCTGCCCTAGGCTCAGCTGCAACGCGATGCGTTTCTTTAGCTATAATGGACTCCACCGGGTCCCCACACAATTACCGGGCCCCAACCACCTGGTCCCTAGTTACTCTATAGAAAATTAGGTCGGAAAGTGTCCACTTTTTCGTCAACTGAAGAATTGGCCCCAACAATTAAAAAATCCAATTTATGACCTTATCCTACTTTAGTCGGTTTCCTTCTTGAAAAATTACTAAAAGTTGGGTTTGACATCAAAAAGTGGGTTTCTGAGCCATTTGAAATTTTGAAATTTCGGAATTTTTGGATATTTTTGGCTGTAGCGGGCCGAAAGTGGGAGTAGGTTGTATTTTTTTTTGACTAGGAAAGTAGCTTGGCTTCTTAGCTTCAAAATAAGATATAGTTTGTAAATTAAAAATATGAAAAAAATAGAGTTTCCCATTCACAAAGATTTAAAGTCAGGAATTTGACTAGAAAATGAGATTTTTGAGTGAAAATGGCCGTGGTGGGTCCAAATATCCCGGATTTCAAAATGTTTTTGACTAGGAACGTAGTTTAACTCCTCAGCTACAAAATAAGATATTGTTTGTAAATTTAAAGTAGAAATAAAATACACTTTTCCATTCACAAACTTTTAAAATCAGGATTTTGGCCAAAACTGGAAATTTTGACATAAAAGTTAGCTCAGGGGCCAAAATATTTGTCAGTCTGAAAATTTTTTTGAATAGGAACGCAGCTTAATTCCTCAGCTTTAAAATAAGATGTTGTTTGTTAATTAAAAGTGAAAATAAAATACACTTTCCCATTCACAAACTTTCAAAATCAGGAAAATTTTAGGCCAAAAATTCAAATTTTTTGAATTTTTTTGGCGGGAAATTTTTATTTTGTGCCAAATTTTTGGCGTTGTGTTAAATAAAACTTTGGTACTGTTTTGAAGCGCATTGAATGCGCTACAAAATAGCGTATTTAGCGTGTCTTTTTCATTACGGGTCTGCCAAAAATTAAAAAATTATTTGAAATCGTGCGAAAATTGGCCGAAAATGGTCAAAATTCAAATTTTTGGCGCGAAATTTTAGTTTTCCGCAAGTTTTGGCATTGTGTCTTATAAAGTCTTGGTACCATTTTAAAGCGCATGGAATGCGCTACAAAATGCGATAATAACCGCGTCTAAACATATTACCGGGTTTGAAAAAAATTTAAAAAAATGCTATAATTTTAAAAAAAGGCGTTTTTGGCGGGTCTTTGGCGGGTATATACCGGTCTAAAGACGCGCAAACGTTTAAAAAAGTTTTTTATTGGGTCAAACGGGTATGCCGGGTCATGACGGGTCTACCGGGTTCCAACAACTGTACCGGGTCTGAGGCCGCGCGCCAGCGCGAGCGTGGAGAGTGCCAAAATGGTGGTTTTGACGTGTTTTTGCGGGTCCTTTACCTACTTCAGCAGCGCTTTAGCGCTGCCCTAGGCTCAGCTGCAACGCGATGCGTTTTCTTGAACCATCAAGGGTCTCCACCGGGTCCTCACACTACCACAAACAATTACCGGGCGCCAACCACCCTGGTCCCTAGTTACCTATAGAAAATTAGGCG
>SADC01001196.1:0-22441 GCA_004194705.1 Ditylenchus dipsaci
GCTGACCACTTTCTGTCAGGAATTTTTAAAAATCGATTGCGTATTCGTGTTTCTCGACTCCGATTTATCCGGGAAACAGTCAACAGATTCTGTGAAAGTGAAAAACAATTTTTTTCGAACCACAGGGGGTGTCATGGTTTTCAGTCAAAATTTGAAAATTTTGAATTGGCGCTTTTGATTTTTAATGTAATAAGGGCTGTATTGGGAGGGAAGGGAATAAGAAGGGGCCACTAATCACACAGAGCCCACTAATAAGAAGATGTTGAACAGAACATAGTTTTGTTGACTGGGGCCTACCGCATAAAGAAACTCTGGTATGCATACATTTTTATGCATCCAGAGTCACTTTCGAGTGATTTGCGTCTAAGGTATGTGGGTGTGCGCATCTCAACCCCAAGCAAGCAAGCGCCCTGCGCCCCCAAAGAGGGAGCAGGGGGCTTGGGAGATAGAGATGCGTGCACTCACTTACCTTAGACATGATTCCGAGAAGTACTATAGATCATAAAATGCGTATAGAGTGTCTTTTTGCCACGGCCCAGTTGAAAAACATGGTAAGACACTCGAAGAATATAGATATTCAAATTTAAAATGTTCTGCAATAAAAGTGGCCCCCTTTTATTCCCTTCCCCTCCCAATACAGCCCTTATTCCCTTTTAAATTCAAAAGCCGCCAATTTGAATTTCAAACTTTGACTAAATTTTGACTAAAAGATCATGACACCCCCCTGTGGTTCGAAGATTTTTTTTCGGATAAAACGGAAATATGCCACGTTCTGGAGAAAAAGTGCCACATTTTAGTGAAAAGTGCTACGTTTTTTTTTAATTTGCCTAGTTTTGCACAGATATGCCTGATTTTATTGGTCGCTTTGTTTCCAAGGACATATCAATAGCAAGCTAATGGTAATCTTCAAAATTTCAGGTGTAAATCATTGATTTATCTAAGAAACCTTATTGTCAGAAAACGTGGCAGTTTTTCACTAAAACGTGGCACTTTTTCTCTAAAACGTGGCACAGTTTCACAAAAACGTGGCACTTTTTCACAAAGCGTGGCAGTTTTTCACAAAGCGTGGCACTTTTTCACTTAAACGTGGCACTTTTTCGCCTTCTTGACTAGAATCGAAAAAACGTGGCACTTTTTCACAAAACGTGACACTTTTTTGCCAGAACGTGGCACTTTCACGTATCGTCCATTTTTTTCTCTCACAGAATCTACTGACTGTTTCCCTTATAAATCGGGGTCGAGAAACACGAATATGCAATCGGGTTTTAAAAATTCTTGACAAAAGTAGTCAGCCATGAGAGGAGGTGTCAAAAAAAGTGCTACCCATCATTTTGGGTGGACTACTGATAATGCACTTTAGCTCTGAAATGTTTTGCCAAATATGATTCGTCAGTCTAGTCGGAAATATCGCAAGGATTCTGATTTTGCTGATCGTTTTTGTAAATGGCAATAGTTTTGCCATTTTCATCCGCAACGCTCCATATAAAATACCCCTTTTTAAGATTTAGGGGTATCTTCTAGGGTATCTTATATGGAGCGTTGTGGATGAAAATGGCAAAACTATATAATTTTTCAAAAACTGATCGGCAAAATCGGAAGTTTTACGATATTTCCGGGTCGTAGCCTTTAGGCCCCTTTTTTCCATTTGTGGGAAAAAAGGGCCAAACGACTTACGTAAGTCGTTTGGCCCTTTTTTTCCACAAATGGAAAAAAGGGGCCTAACGCCCCTACGCCATATTTCCGACTAGACTGACGAATCACATTTGGCAAAACATTTCAAAAATCAGGTTAAAAAATGTTGGACCCTACCTAGGAACGATCTTTCGGGTTTATCTTATATAGAGCGTCAACTGTATCAGTTTTATCAGTTTTGAAATGTGTTCTCGAAATGCCCACTCACTTGCAAATGAGTGATTTTCTGCGCGCAAATACAGTTGAATGCATTTCAAACGCAAATATTTCTGGGTCAGAGAGACATCATAAAGATTCAAATAGTTTGTTTGACAAGTTTCATTGCGCTAACGTAGTTTTCTCGAAATAACTCCAATCTCAAATCATTAATGTTTTCCACTACCAATTCTGGATAGCACACAAAATACTTCAAAATTATCTGGTTTATCACTCCATTCAAAGTTTTTAGCTTGAGCAATTCAGTTCTGGATAGATAAGCTAACATCTCATAGATTATTGCTCCGTTGACGCTGACTTTATCTGTAAAATAATACAAATGTTGACAGAAAAAACACACGATTCACCGTATATCCTCTATAAATCCCCCATTCTCTAATAAACCCCCACTCTTTAATAATCCCCCACCTACCGACCTCATATCTCAGCCTAGAGCGAACATTTCACAAATCTGTTTTTTGCGTTATCTTAATTAGCATGAGCTCTCCTGATTTCGCTTTTCAGTTTTTGGTCGGCTGCCCAAAAATCTCAAAATCAACCTCAAATTTTTCCGATTTTTTAGGGGTTGAAAAATAATCCCCATGGCCCATGGGGACTAATAGAGAATATACGGTAGATATGAAATTTTAGAAAACATTTAATTTAAAACATTAATTTAAGAAAAACATGTTTGACAATGTCTTAATATACGCTGTCTAACCCTTGCCTAAGCTTAAAATCTAAAATACACACCAGGGGGGCCAAGTCAAATGGTGGTACCGTATTTCTTCTAATAGGAGCACCCGCTCTAATAAGCGCACCCCCTTAACTTTGAGGGTCTGGATCTCGGTGTAGAGTCAATATTTTGCAAAGCTGTTTATTGCGTTTTCTTAACTCCCACAAGCTCTAACGATTCCACTTTTTAGATTAATATTGATTCTAATTTTGCCGATCGTTTTTGTAAATGGCAATAGTTTTGCCATTTTTATCCGCAACGCTCCATATAAGATACCCCTTTTAAGATTTGGTGGTATCTTCTAGGATATCTTATGTCACCCGAAAATCTCGAGATCGAATTCCAAATTTTCCAATTTTCGGAAGATTGAAAAGTAAGCGCACCGGTGCGCCTATTAGAGGAAATGCGGTAATAAGCCAAATGGCATTTTTATTTACTTATACATGTGCTTATCATAGTTTTTTCATGCGTTGGGCCCTACGAAGTAAAACACATTCAAAACTGATTACTTTTTCCCATATTTGACCGTTGGGTAAACGGGATAAGTACCGAAAACGGAATTTTTCGATCCTCAGTTAATTTAATTTTTTTAACCTCTTAATTTTTTTACGCCAAACAAAATTATCGCAAATCCGGTCAATATCAGGTCAAAATTTTGAAATAATTTTTTTTCGTAAAAATTTGCTTTGATCTCAACCTGGTCCAAACCAGGGGCATTCTGGCAGTTTTGTAACTGCTTCAGAAGTTACGTCGAAAAATTTGCAGGCATAGTCATATATAACTTTATGCTCAAAATGTAGCCATGCTTACTGGCATCATTTCAAGTATAAAGTTGTATAATATCATGTCCACTAAAGCACCGATAAAATGCAACTTCGGAAGCAGTTACAAAACTGCCAGAATGCCGCTGGTTCGGACCAAGGTTAAGATCAAGGCAAATTTTCACGAAAAATAAATTATTTCGAAATTTTGATCTGATGTGTTTTTGTCGGATGGAGTTGGGGTGATTTCGTTTGACGAAAAAAATTAAAAAAGTTAAAAAAAATTAAATAAATGAGGATCGAAAAATTCCATTTTCTAGTCAAAATACCCCCCTCCCCCCCCATTTTTTCCGCCCTCCTTAAAGCTACGTTCACATAATGTGTCGAACTGAGTGTGAGATTTGGGGTGTTTTTAACGTTAGAAGAGAAAAAAAAATACCCAAAAAACATGCCTTGGTTCTCCCTGTTGCTTTTTGCAAAAAAATTCGAAAAAGTGCTTGGCCCCCTAGTTGTTTTTTTAGCAAAAAAAATTTTTATCTCAAACTTTTGTTATTTTTTTAGGCTTTAGACTCAGGCAAGGGTAGGCCAGCGTGTGTTTAAACAAACTCAAACATGCTTTTTGAAGCTTTAGAAGGTGCGAAAAATATGTTTGAGTTCTTCCTAACATACGCTGGTCTACCCTTGCTCACTCATAAATCAGCTTGGAGGACCAATTCGATAAAAAAAATTTTAATAATCATTTTTTTGGCTTAAATATAGTTAAAACTTTTTGCGAACAGTTGTGAAAAAAATTTTAAGTCAAAATTTTGCGGGAATTTAAATTTTATAGACATATAATGACTTGGATTGCTCAGAATCCCACCCCAAGTGGCCAGAAGCCACTGAAAATTGTTTTTTTTGGGGTTACTGAAGGGGGTAAACTTTTTGCGATAATTCGATTGAGCGGATCAGAATTCCAGTCCGATGAACTTTTTAACTCAAAAAATTTTAAACCACCCTAAACCATCCTAATCTTCTCCAAACTAGCATCTAACTAGCCTAAATCAGTGTTTAGAGTGGTCTTAGGTGGTTGAGAACGGTTCAGAATGGAATTCTGAGCGATTAAGCCCATCTGACTGAAAATCTTATCCGCTCAATCGAATTATCGCAAAAAGTTAACCCCCTTCAGTAAACCCCAAAAAACCAATTTCAGTGGCTTCTGGACACTTGGGGGTGGGATTCTGAGCAATCCAAGTCATTATATGTCTATAAATATATAATAAAATTTTATTTGAGCGCATAAATAATCCTTTTCGTGGCATAAATAATCTTTTTCGTGGTACATTCATCTTTTTCGTGGCATGTCGTTTTTCGTGGCAGAAATGATCTTTTTCGTGGCAAATTTCAGCTTTTCGTGAGCCAAATCATATTATGCCAATACACAAACGCTTTCGCACTGCGCCACCGAGGCCACTTTTTCAAACCGAAGTAGCTTTTCCGTCTCCTTTAAAGCTATTGGAGCTGAGTTACAAGCCAAACCCCAGATACTGAACAAAGGGGAATGGCTAAATTGCAGTAAACACACAGCACTTAATTGCACTACATCCCCAGTATTTTTGTAGACTTTTGTTTTGTCCGGTATCACAGTAAATTGGAAGACAGCCAAAGCAGATCCGGAAATGACGAACAAACTTATGCTAGGTATCATGACGTGGACAAGGCTATTGCAGATGGGTATGTCTCTGTTCGTAGAAGTGAATTAGTATTCTGTAATGACTGTTTATTGTGTGTCGCTATATTGTTTTGTCTATCCCCTAGCTATAAATTTAGTATAGATAGTAAATACGAGTGCTGGGGTTTAGTGCAAGTGCTCCAGGGGAATAAATAAAGTGTGCAGCCGGAGGGATTCGAACCGACGACATTTAAATGTGTTTTAATTTGAATTTTAACCATTTGCATGCAAGACTAGATATACGAAAACCCCTGAATCCCCCCTCTTCGTTGAAAATATAATATTGACTAGACAGTATTTCGGTAGTAGCAATGTAAAAGATTGTGTAAATAACCACACGACCATGCAAGTATAACTTCCCAAGCATTAAATTAGTGGGCATTAAGGTTACTGAAGGGCTATGTTGATATTAAATAAGATTACCCTGCAGAGATACTGCAGTTGAAAACTCCTTAGCCAGTTTCATTAAACCAGAAAATATCTAAAAATACGTTCCTTTTGTCGAGACGGTGAAAACTTTTTATTATTATTCGACAATTATAGTTATTCAATGCTTTCTAATTTTTATTTGCTTATCTAAAGATAACGAAGAGCAAAGCCTTTTCCACCTTCAAATTTTGTTTTTCTTTAATTTAAAGCTTCAATTTTAGGGGGGTAACTATGGTTGGGTTATTGCCCGAGCAAAACTTTTTTAAGAAACTTCACGGGCAAAGTCTTTTTGCGGGCAAAATTTATTATGTATCCCCCACCCCTAAAGTTTGTCCTCCTTTAAAGTTGTCTAATTTTATAACTGATTTTGCTCAAGCTTTTTTAAATGACTTGTAATGTGATAGACAGCTAGATTACATGAATTTTTCAAAGAAATTCGATGAACTTTTATTTTGACCTGTAAATAGGAAAAAGTTTTATGCCATTTGGCTGATATCACGTCAGGAATCGTTTAGAAAGTTAGACAAAACCAGCTTAAAATCCAGTTTTGAGTATTTTCAAGAGAAGGACGAATTCGGAGAACCCTTCGCAAAAAACACTTTTCATTTTTTTCAAATTCATGCCTTTTTGATTTTTGTCCTTTTTTTAGATTTTTTCGGCAATTTTTTAAAACGGAGCCTTAGGCCCGGATTTAAAATTGTTTCCTCTCTCACTTTGGTTATTTTCCATTATCGGGCCACCCTTTTGAAAAAAAATCCACTATTATCCGGAGAGCAAAGGCGTAGCCGGAAATTCATGACGGGGAGAGGCACCAGACCATTTTTCAGCAGCCGTTTTACCTGCACCGTTTTGAAAAAAATCTGACAAGGGAGGGGGCGGGATACGTTTCAAAAACCCTGCAAAATAATAGTGTAAAAAAAATTCAGAAGGGTGGTCTCGATACTGGAAAAGAACCCTGTTTCCTCAATTACAGAAAATTTTAAACTGAAAAAGACGCAAATCTGAAAAAAAAATATTTCGCTTATTGACCCTATACAACACTTTGTATTTTCTCAATTTTCATAGACGGCACAATAATGAATTCCATGATGAAAACTGTTATACACATTCTATTTGTATCGCTACCATCATCTGTGCATTGTGCTCCGTAACGACGACCCAAAAATATGCCACGGCCAACAGAGTTTCCAGAGCTCTTGTTACAAGTAGAAAAGTCTACGGAAAAACATGGAGAGCATCAAGCAAAGAGAGCTTCTCCACTTGCTAGTATCCCTGCTGCTTTAGGACTGGGAAGCACACTGTTAGTAGTTTAGTTGCAAAAAACAACAATAATCTTCATGATAAATTTATAGGAAAAATTTGAATGCCTTTATTGTGACGCACAAATTGGCTTTTGCTAACATGGATTTCACTGCTCTTTTAGCCATAATTGAAGCGAACTTTGCGGTTGAGGAATCACAGTCTTCGCAGATGGCTGATCCAGACTATCCAGACTACGCTGAAAAGGCACTCCCTGAATTTCAATCGCAAATCCAAAACTTCACCACTGTAATTTCAATAATGCTCAAGCAGAAGAAATCTGAGGAAAAGCCAATTTTAGTTTAGAAATGGTGAGCATCTAATATAACGTATTCCGGAGAACTTTCACCCTCAAAATTGTCGATTATTAATTAAGAGTTTCAAAACTTCGGTTAAAAAAGTGTCGCAAGTTTTTTTTTGTTAATTTTAAAAATTGCTCCAAAAAAAGTTTTGTTGGCTTATGTGTTGCGATATTTTTTTTGTTTAATCCTCCTTAAAGGGGCATGCCCGTGCGTTAAGGCGCGAACCAGCAGTTTTTTTCGAATCTTTTCGAATCGTCCCATTTTTCACTAGTTCTGCGTCAAATCTGATATAGATGACCTTATACTGCTTTTAAAAACTAGACAGAAAACTTAAAAAATCTAGACGAGAACGAATGTAAAAATTTATCGAGAAAGAAATGAACTGCTGGTTCGCGCCTTTTATCCCCATCGGGCACGATCATGCCCCTTTAAGCGGCCGTTCTACTGATTTGTATTTTCCAGATTACAATTTTTACCAAATTTACCGAATTTGTATTTTGACGTCTTGATTTTTAACTCAAAAATTCTATTTCTATAATTTTCTCGCGCCAACTGCAGGCTATATGTGTGTCTTGGTAAGTCAAAAACGAGAGTCACGTCCACGTCTACCTGGAATGCTGTCGAAATAAAATATAACCAAGAATTTTTAAGAAAATGCGATTTAGAAATTTTTTACTCAGCTCTTATAAAAAGATGGTGGAATATCTTCAAACCAGACATTTAAATGCTTCCCCAAGTTTAGTAAGTCAATTTTTTTTGAAAATCAAAAAACCATCTTTATGCTTAGGTATCAGTGATATAAATCTTGGAAAATTCGCGCCGCCACCGGCTTCCGAAAATTTCCGCACCGGCCCCCAAATTTTTCGCACCGGCACGCGTCGGTGCCACACCGGTGCTGGTGGTGCACCGATGCTGCACCATTGCAGGTACCGCACCTTATTTTTTTATCATTCTCACAAAACAGCAAACCTTTAGTGCATTTTTATTCGTTAACAATATGCAGCACGGAACAAACACAAATGTGATCAAAAAATGTATCGTTAGTAGAAGTCTAGCAAAAGTTCTATTTGTGGCTGCTCGTTGCAAGAGTTAACCGAGAGAACAGCCTTTAAACACTGGCTGAGCTGACGGTAATGGCTAGGATATTTGGTGCCAGTGTCTCCAGGATTAGGTACGGCTCTGCACTGCGCCGTGCTAAAACTCCATCCCTAGAGGGCTTGTTCACTGACTACTGCCAAGAAGGCTTTGATATACTAAAATTCGAAGACATAAGCTGCAAGCAAGCGATCAAAAAAGCGAAGAGATTACTTAGCGGTTGCTGAAACGGCAAAATAATTTGAAAGAAAAATTGGTGCCTTTATTTGGATAATAAAAAATCACCTATAAATTTTATGTTGCCGGTATGGACCGAAAAATACCTGCACCCGCACGGGCAATAACCCCCATGAATTTTCGCACCGGCATCCGCACCAACACCGACCCTCGCAAAATCCCGCACCGGTGCCGTTACGGAGTTGCGTAAAAAGCGCCGTTTCAAAAGCGACGCGACAAAAAGCGCCGTTCTAAAAGCATCGCGAAAAAGCACCGCGAAAAAGGCTCTAGGTAAATTGTTTGGGCTTTTTGCATTTGGGCACTGGCAAGGTGAGCCTAAAACCTTATATTAGGGTTCCTACCCTGTTTTTGGTAACTGGAGCTGGGAAAAAAAAGACTCTCTATGCATATTATGATTAAGAGTACTTCTCGGAATCATGTCTAAGGTAAGTGAGTGCGCGCATCTCTAACCATCCAAGCCCTCAACCAAGCCCCCTGCGCCCACGAAGGGGCGCAGGGGACTTGGTTGCTTGGGATTGAGATGCGCACACCCACATACCTTAGACGTAAATCACTCGAAAGTGACTCTGGATGCATGAAAAAGCATGCATACCAGAGTTTATTTATGCGGTAGGCCCCAGTTAGCAAAACTATGTTCAAATCCCTCTTTCTTGGTGTATTCAAGGATATTCACGTAAGAAATTCAAAAGTTATCGGCGAATTTACCTGTCGGTAGGGTTGTCAAACGTTCGAAATTTTCGAACGAACGTTCGGTTCGAAGTCGAACGTAAAAATATTGCAATAAGCTTAAATGTCTTTATTTTTCAAATTATTTTTACTTAGCAATTTTCACTTACAATCAAAAATTACAATAATAAAGTTGTGCATCATTAAAAACTAGACAGAAATCAGCACTTTTATAATAAAAAAACTTTTTGAAGTTTGTTGAAAAGTGACATCTGGGAAGTTATTTGACTTTGGAACCTTAGACACAATTACAAATTATACAACAAAAAAGTTCAGCCTTGATTGATTGGTTATTTAATAGTGCTGATAGTTCCTATTAAAGTGCTATTTGTAGGAGTGAATTTTGTTTTAAGTATTGCATTTGTAAATTTATTAGTTGAAAATAAATCAGGAATTTTTTTAATGCTTTTAACAGCTTAATCGTATTATTGCTGTCTTCTTTGATATTTGTGGCAATGCCCAAAACACAACTAGCGGAAAAAGGAAACTGAAAATACTTATCAATTCTCCCTCTATTGGCTGGAGTCATTTGCAATTTCAAGGTCGCTTAGCTGACTTGCTGGTTGAAGCCGGACATGAAGTGGTAATTTAAAAAAAATTAAATTGGCATGCCTATTGGAATATTTATGAAATGTGAGTACCAGGTGAACTGAAAAAAAAGAGTTGTTTTGAAATACAAATTTGTCGAGCTACCTCTTGTGATAAGTAACAAAACATAGTTTTATTGTTTAACACTCTTTTGCCGGCGCCTCAGGTTTCTTTTATATGTAAAATATTATTGCCTTTTATACAAAAATCAAGCAAGAAGCTCAAGAATACGTAATAATTTTTGATTTATCAAACAAAAATTTTCCCCGCTTCATAATATCCCATCGATAATTTTTCAAACATTTTGGTTTTGCACCATGATTAACCATGATACATATCATGGTTTTGGAAAATTCGGCGCTACCGGAGTATACCCCCCCCCCAAATGGAATTTTTTTTAAAGTGTTTCCAAACACCCTATATCGACTCAAAATTGCCTCAGAAGTTCAAAAAAGACATTATTTTTAAGTTCTGGTCAATAAAAAATCGAGTTTTGGACCACCCAAAATTACTTTTTTTGACCATTTTTAAAGGGGTTTAGGGCCATATTAGGGTGGGAAAGGACCAAAATGGGCCAATTTAGTGTGAAAAGGAAGATGTTGAACATAGTTTTGTTGACTGGGGCCTACCGCATAAAGAAACTCTGGTACGCATACCTTTTTATGCATCCAGAGTCACTTTCGAGTGATTTGCGTCTAAGGTATGTGGGTGTGTGCATCTCAACTCCAAGCAACCAAGCCCCTGCGCCCCCGAAGGGGGCGCAGGGGGCTTGGTTGAGGGCTTGGATGGTTAGAGATGCGCGCACTCACTTACCTTGGACATAATTCCGAGCAAGACTCTTGAACAAAAATGCATTTAGAGGCTCTTTTGCCCAGCCCCATGTTGAAAACCAGGGTAAAACAGTCATATGGTCGAGATTTAAAAAATGCCCAAAACTCGATTTTTTATTGACCACAACTTAAAAATAATGCCTTTTTTGAACTTCTGAGGCGATTTTGAGTCGATATAGGGTGTTTGAAAACACTTTTAAAAAAATTCCATTGGAGGGGGGATATACTCCAGTAGGGTCGAAAATTCAAATCTTGCGTTTTTGCTACCGTGAAATTATAAACTTTGTGTTTTTATAAAAAAGAATATCAGTAGCACAAGGTTGGCTTGATTTTATGCAGAAAAAAGAATTTTTGTATGTTGAAATTTTCTCGTTTCCTAAAGACACTCAAAACCTCGCCAAAATTTGGCTAACCGGCAAAGATGTAATAGCATGAATGGCTCAATGGTAAAGTAGCGGGGGCGCCCGGACATTGTCCATTTTAAATGGAATTCGTCGGGCGACATTGCCTCTTTTGTATTTATAAGAGAACCAAAGATAGTGAATACTAGAAAAGTATGGATGGATGAGTAATAAATAAGCGATAGGTATACATATCCATTGAAAAATGGCCAGCATCGCTCGATAAAAAAAGACAATGTCGCCCGACCTTTTCTTTTAAAAAAATATTTTTATTTGTCGTGCGACAAATTCTTTTATCAAAATTAGACAAAATTAAAATGGATAATGTCCGGGCGCCGTAGCGGAGGAGTGTGAAAAGCGGTCTTAGGTTTGTTTTCCACCGTAAGCTTAGGAAATACCGTATTTGCACTAATAGTGCCCCTTCTAATAGTAGGCCCTCCTTCTAGGAGAGGGGTTGAATAATAGCATGCCCCGAAAATTGGCCTATTTAGGTCGATTTTGCCGCCTCTAGCTGTAGCCTTCCTCTAATAGTAGCCCCCGCTCCCAAAAAGGGGGTTGAAAAAATAGTAGCGCCAGGGCTGCTGTTAGAGTAAATACGGTAGTATAGTTTAAAAAGGGTTCAACGAATGCAATTATTTTTATGTCTGTGATTTCAAAATATTTAGCAATTTTTTTAACGAAAAAATTGGACCTCAAGCTATGCTGGTTCCCCAGCATAATTTTTCCTCAAATTTTGCTAAATTACGTCGGTTTTCGCCTTGTTGGAATTTGACTGGTACCCATCTCTCCAAATATTTTCATGTCCCCTTAAGTAGCATAACTATTATTTGCAACCTAAAATCCTTAGAACCAATGATCGAAACCTTTTTAGCATATTCTAATTCCTGAACTTGTGCCGCTGTATGGAAACTTCACAGGAAGTCAAAAGGCCACAAAGTGTTCCATGTGCCACTTAGCCAGAAAAACAAAAATATTTTCTTTGACTTGGGATTCCACAAATACCCTTTTAGTGGGGCTAACAACATGATGGATGGTATGGTGCAGAGTGTTTATAAAGTGTTGAGTGTTTCCTGTCAAGGTCAATTACCATGTTTCTTGTTTTAAATTAATACAGATTAATTTCTAGAGTTTTTACAAAACCAAGGAGCATTGATTGAAGAACTGAGATCTGAAAAATATGATGTGGGTATATCTGAGATGATGTTTGTGAGTGGGTTTGCCTTGTTTCATGAGCTAGGCATCAAGACGAAAATCGGCTCCAACTCTTTCTTTTTGTACTCCATGCATCTGGCCTACTTTGGAGTTCCTACTGTAAGCAGCTATGTTACAAGTAAGTTTATTCACTTATTTGACTACAGTCAAGTCTCGATATAAGATACTCCGATACAAGATACACCTCGATATAACATACACCTGGTTCCGCCCAAGTTATATAAACCCCTTTAAATTAGTCTCGATGTAAGATACACCTCGATACAATTCCGGTCCCGAGGGTGTATCTTATATCGAGACTTGACTGTACATTGAACTATGGGTATCCACTTATGTGTATGGAATATCTCGGGGCATAATCGTTTTGCCAACGAAACTTTTGCCAATGAGATCACTTCGCCAATGGTATGTTTTCGCCAACAGCTTTTTTTCAAGTATCGTTATTCCTTGTCCGGCAAATTACCACTGATTCTGTAGCTCATCTCACTGGCTACTAAATGAGTGGTAATTTGCCGGACAAGGGAATAACAATACTTGAGAAAAGAAGCTATTAACGAAAGCATACCATTGTCGAAGTGATCTGATTGGCAAAAGTTTCATTGGCAAAATAATTACGCCCCAATATCTCTTGTACAGTAAAGAATCATTGGGGGAGGTAGTTAAGTTTTTTTTAATCTTTCCTACAAAAAATCAGCCTTTTTAATATTGACAAAAATCTCACTTTTTGCTTTGGGGGAAGTTGAAGGCAAATTGGGGGGGGGACCTAAAGGTGAATTAAGCCCCAAAACAAATACGTGCGAAAAAATTGGCGCACCCTGTAATTTTTTAGAGTACAGTCGATTCTCTCCATAGTGATCATCCAAAAGTTCTTTCCCGCCTAGGGTCCAACACTTTTTTACCCCAATTTTCGAAGGTTTTTACTGATTATAATTTTTAGCCTTGTCCCAAATATAGTAAGGATTCCGATTTCACCGATCGTTTTTCGAAAACCCCAAAAAATCAACCTTTTTCAAGAATGAACACTATTGAGAGTTTTTGCTCTTACAGCGAAAAAAATCTTGGTTTTTCGAAAAACGATCGGTGAAGTCGGAATCCTTACTGTATTTGGACAAGACTACAAAAACAGAATCAGTAAAAGCCTTCGAAAATTGGAGTAAAAAAGTGTCGGGCCCTAGGCGGAAACGAACTTTTTGGGTGATCACTATGGATAGAGTCGACTGTATAAAAATCACTTAGAAGCTGTTTTAATATGATTTACTGATGATTTGTGATTTTGAGTTAAAATTTGTTATTGCCAATTTCGGTTGTTCAAAAAACCATTATTGTGGACGGTATTGTTACGGTTTGGTAAAGCATGAATAAGTCATATCTACGCGTATAAGCCATTTTTTCCTCGGTGTCTCTCGAGTCTCCTGATTCGACTTTTTTGTCTGGTAGCAAAAAAGTATCAAAATTCTACATAATAAAGCGACTATACTCTACAAGATGGCATTGTCAGAATTTTCAAATTGAATCGTACAGTTTGATGGGTTCCCTTGTGAGAGACGAAAAATAGCATGTTTACGATTTTCAATTTAATTTAGATTTGCACGCTTCATCAATTAATGGCCTGAAGATGAACTTCGTGGAAAGAGCATCCAACTTGTACTTTGACTTATATGAATATTATTTCATCCGTCCCTTGCCTTTATTGTCACATTTGGTAACATAATTTAAATTTTCACTTTTTTAATATTAATTTACAGCAACCAATGTTTAACGACAAGTTTGGCAAAGACTTCCCAGAGCTTAGAAAAATAATGAGAAATATTTCACTTGCATTTTTCAACTCCTATGAATTTGTGGATCTGCCGAGACCTATATCAAACAAAGTGATTTATGTTGGTGGTATTGTTGCGGAATCACAGACCAAGAATTTGACTGAGGTTCGATTTTGGCTAGAACAATATTTATTTGCCACTCCAAAGATTATGCCATTATAAATTTAGGTCAATTTAACTTGGCCTAAATTTTAATTGGGCCACTATTTTGGTTACTGGTCCCCCGATTGATTTCCAAAACAACAGGATGATCAAAGCATATTTTTCATTATTTTTCCATGTAACATTTCCAACTTGTGTACACACTAATCTATTTGAATGTTCCCAATTTGAAATGGCCCAGTCTTTGAGGTTCCTCTTATTTTTGCTTTTCAGAACTTTCAAAAAATATTTGACAATTCGAAAAGTGGTGTTGTTCTTTTCTCGTTTGGTTCAGTTGCTGATGTGAAAATGCTTGATAGAGAAATCAAGCAAGCTTTTGTTAGTGCATTTGCCCAATTTCCAAACTACGAGTTTATTTGGAAGTTTGAGCCTACAGAAATAGATGGTGATCTACTGGCTGGATCATCAAATATACATGTGCATAAGTGGGTGGATCAGAAGTCTATGCTAAGTGAGTATTTTGTAGGGTTGGTAGTTTCCCGGGAAAATTCAAACACGGGAAAGTTCCCGGGAAATTTCCCGGAAAAATTCCCAAAGTCGGGAAAAAATCGGGAAAATTTGATAAAGAACTTTATACAGAAAAACATAACAACTCAATCAAAATCATGCATAAATAGGTCAAATTCATCCTCAAATGTGTTAGTTTCTTCATCAATTTCTTCATTTCGTTCTTCTATCGCTTCTTCTACTTTCTGTTCTTTTACGGTTGACTTAAATAAATGAGCGTACTCCAGCATGAGATTATGCTTGATGAACGTCACCTGGGAGCCCTTTTCACCGCCAAATTCCACCAAATCAAAGCAGTTTCACAATAAACGCTGCTATAAACCAACCAGTGGGTTGCGTCCGTTCAATCTGCCCATCCACTTCAGAAGACGTTGCATTGATGGATTCTAAAAGAAATGGCTTTGGAGTGTGAACGACAATATTGATGATGGAATTGCTGCGCACATTCGTCCATCCATCCGAAGAAATTACCAAGAAATCGGTCTGAACGTGGAGATCAGACATGCAAAGCCTCATAAAAAAACCCTTGTTGCATGATTTATCCAGATTCTTCTTGACTAGATTGAATTCCTCTGGGATGAGGACCTTTGCGTACTTGTGCTGACGGTGCGGAAGTTTGTACGACGGATTAAGTGACTTGATGAACTCCTTGAAGAATGGTTGTCGAGGAAATTTGGTGCGATGTTGCCTGTTGCAAAACCCTGAATGATAAAAGTGATTATGAACAAAAATAAATGAAAAAAAACCGAGTCAACAAAACGTCGAGATCTTTTTGCTGATCCTTAGACATGCTCGAAAACCAATATTTGATTGATCCAGAACCAGCTTGCGACGAGACTTCCGCGGGCTCCGACAACTTGACTTTCTTCGAAAGAGGCGACTGGCTACGACTTCGGCGTTTGACAGATGGTTTCCTCAGCTGGCGGTCAATTTCCTTCATTGCCTCGGCTCCGACTTGATTGCAGCTCTAAAATCAAATAGTAAACACAAAAGCAATCAACAATTACCTTCAAGTGATTCTCCATCTTTGTGGCATTGTTCACATAGCGACCAGTCTTCGCGCCCTCCTTGTAGCAGAACTTGCAGTAGGCGACCGGCACCCGTTTCCCGTTCAGATCCTCTTCTTGCTTGTTAAAGTATTCCCAACTCCACGATATTTTTCTGCCAGAAGACATCGAAAATCTGTAAGTAAGGCATGATAAGCCTAAACACGAACAAAAACAACAATAGAAAGTTGATATAAAAAGAAAACATTGTAACTTGCAAAAAATTTTGAATTTTCCCGATTTTTCGGGAATTTTCCCGCTTCAAACTTTTCCGGGAAATTTCCCGGGAATTTTTCCGGGAATATTCCCGGGAATTTTCCCGTTCACCAACCCTAGTATTTTGCCAAAAAAATCAGTAATGTATTTTATCTAATAGACCACACCCTATGATGAACCCACATCCTCAACTTCGAAATTCTGTATTTCGAAGCAGAGTCAACATTTTGTGAAGCCGCTTATTTAACTTTTTTTAACTTCTACGAGATATACTGATTTTACATTTTTATCCAAAAACCTCAAGCTCGACTTGAAAAGTTTCTTATTTTCGGGAGCTCGAAAAATAAAATCCACAGGGGATTTTGTTAGAGGAAATACGGCAAAAACGAAATTTGGCTCGAATTGAAATGAGCAGCGCACGCCAGTGGCCACCCCAGGCCTGTTTCTTATTTCTCTGCTATCTGCCTTCCTTATACATGCGCCCTTAAAAGTTTGAATTTCCCCATAAAATTAATTTAAAAATTTGTTACTATTTTTTTGAATATTTTTCATTATCGTGTAGCTCTGGATCTTGTTTTTCTAATAAGCTATCTGACCTTGCAAAACAATTTGCGAAATGTAGAGATCAAGAAGTTTTTAAAAAAAGAAGAATCCTATGCAAAATTTTCTCAATCTCTTTTTTAAAACTTCTTGATCTCTACATTTAGATAGTTTGATAGCTCATTAAAGAGCCAAGATCTAGGGCTAAAGTAAAAAAAATTTAAAAATTATACAAAAATTCAAAAAATGGCAATATAAAATTCAAAGTGAAAAAAGTAAATTTGAAGGAAAAATTTATATTTTTGAGTGCGCATCTCAGTTACAGCCGAAAAAATTCAATAAAAATTTCAGCTCACCCCAAGCTGAAAGCCTTTATTAGTCATTGCGGGACCAATAGCTTGAATGAAGCAGCAGCTGCCGGTGTGCCCATGTTGTGCATACCTCTTTTTGCCGACCACTTGTATGATTCAGCAGCCATGTTGGACAAGGGCATGGGTGTCTATTTGGACATACTAGACACTAGAGACAAAACCCTGATCATTGGAGCACTTGACAAAGTGTTGAAAGACACAAAATACAGGCGAAATGCTCGTCTAGTGCAAAAGAAACTGAGATTAGCTCCATTCAAACCGGCTGAGAAGTTTGTGAAGTGGGTGGAATTTGCAGCTGAGTTTCCTGAGCTGAACGAATTAAATTTGCCAATGATAGAAGAAATGGGCATATTAGTGTATTACTGTTTGGATGTTATAGCCTTTGCTTTATTCTTCATTTTCTGTTGTATAGCACTCTTATTCTGGATTAGCACATTGATTAGGCAAAGCTTATTCAATGGCAATTACAAAAATGTTTGTAAAAAGTTAAAGAAGTTTAATTAGATAAGTAAATAAAGCAAAAAATTTAAATTTTTATGATACCTTAGCACTGTAAAAACATTGATGAATGAGCTATGCTTTTAATTTGGGCGAAAGTGAGTTAAGCCGATTGGAAGTTTCATTGAGCATTATGACAGCCGTGCGAATGCAATAATATGAATACAATACAATAATACAAATCGAGCTTTAAAAAATTAATCAAGAAAAAAGTATCGGAAGAATAAATGGGAGATTTATGGTAAGACTTGTTTTTTTTTGTTTTTTATGAACCCTAAAACGAAAAAACTAAAAGACAAAAAATGTCAAAAGCGAGCTTTTTTTAAAACCTGCACATTTCTCAAACAATCTGTATTTTTCTTCCACTGATTTTTGTAATGTTAAATTGTGCTGGCAGCCTTTAAAGTTCGTTCTTGCTTAAGTCCCGACCCTTATTTCATCCCAATTTTCTGAATGTTTTATCAAATGCGACTCGTTGGTCAAGACCTAAACGTCGCGATTTTTTTGACTGCTGGTGGATTTTGGGAAAAACGGCTTGTAAAATCAGAATCCTTGCATTTTTACGGACTAGACTGATGAATAATACACGCTAAAAAGCGGAAAAAATCAGAAATTAATATGTGACTTAAGAGTAGGGTTGTCGGCTGACAGAGCGAACAGCCAAAACTTTTTCTTGAAAATAGTTGGTTTTACACCAAAAAAATGAATCATAACTTTACTGAAATGTTATTTTATAGTAAGGTCTCACTGAAAAACGTAACAAAATTAAATTTTTGACAAACTTCAAATTTGGTCAAGGTAGCCATTATCGCTGGTCCTAACCATGAAAACTGGAACAGTGGAATAGATGTAACTATAGGGCAGACGGTTAAGTCGAAGATAATGCGCTGCTTATGGATTGGGTGTACCAGCATTTATGAACAAGCATGGGAAATTTCAGACATTTATATGTCTCACAGTGATACTCTTGGCAAACTAAATGGCAGAGAAATAACTTTCAAAATAAACTAGGATGGGTATAAAACACCCCGCTTTTTTATTAAATTTCCCGCTTTTCTTATCTTAAATCTTTCGCTTAATTTTAATATTGAATTTTGACCTTTTTTTAACATAACTTTTTTTCAAATTTTTACACTGTCATAGATTACCGGATCTCAGATTTCTTTGGATTGTAAAATATTAAAAATCAAGAGATTCACGTACAGGGTGTGTCAGAATTACGCGCACATTGCTCTTTCTGTCTTAATTTTTTTATATATTATCAATTTTAATTCGATTTATGCTGTCTGCATGGTATATCTCTTCCTTTTAATGCTTTTTACGTTTAGATCATGGCTAATATCAAGAATCAATAGCAAGCGAACCGACTTTGTGTGAAGCAGTTCAAACTTGGTCTAGAAGAGATGTTCCGAATAATCGACAGTGGGCGTTCCTAAAGCTTTTAATTTTTGTCTCAATTTATCCTTTTTTCTTATTGTTTATTGTTGTACGAATAAAGATGAATGGGAAGTCTGTGTTATTCATTATTAAAAGCCTCGTAATTCTGGAGATTTCCTCGGGTTAGGGTTACTACTCATTTGGCCGCACTCATTTGGTCGCAACTCATTTGCCGCAACTCATTTGGCCGCACCTCATTTGGCCGCCATTTCCAATTTTTATAAGAAAATTACCACTGCTCTTAATTTTGACCTTTCATTGACGAGAGGTAGTTAAGTCATTAACTAAAGGCTATTCTACTCCGTTTCGGTCACTGGAGCTGGGCAAAAAGAGTCTTTAAATGCATTTTTGTTTAAGAGTCTTGCTCGGAATTATGTCTAAGGTAAGTCTGTGCGCGCATCTCTAACCATCCAAGTCCCCTGCGACCCCTTCGGGGCGCAGGGGGCTTGGTTGCTTGGGGTTGAGATGCGCACACCCACATACCTTAGACGCAAATCACTCGAAAGTGACTCTGGATGCATGAAAAGCATGCATACCACAGTTTCTTTATGCGGTAGGCTCCAGTTAACAAAACTATGTTCAAATTCCATCTTTTAGGGCATCTGGGTACTTGTTTAAGTAAATTTACTTTGTTTTCTTGTGCAAAAAATCAATTTTCGGTTATATTTAAATTTGAATTTACAAATTACGAAAAATTCAAAAATGAGAAATGGCGGCCAAATGAGGTGCGGCCAAATGAGTTGCGGCCAAATGAGTTGCGGCCAAATGAGTGCGGCCAAATGAGTGCGGCCAAATGAGTGCGGCCAAATGAGTTGCGGCCATATGAGTGTGTACGCGGGTTAGGGTCCCGAAAACGGAAATCGGCCGGGCAAGGAGCTACCTCGCCAAATTTTTCAAAAAAGTGCGCGTAATTCTGACACACCCTGTATTTTAATGAACAGAGCTGAACCAAAAAGCTCACTTTCTTTTAGTGCGTAAATCTCTTTATTTCGGAAATTATTGTTGTAGCTCATAAGAAAGCTAAGATCCAGGGCTACATGATGGTTGAAACGTTTTTGAAAAATTGAGTGAAATAACGGTAAATATTAATTTGAAAAATTAAGCAAGTAATTTATGACAAAAGGCGGCGAGATTTAAGAAAATAGGCGGGGAGAATCAACTTCATCAAATAAACTACGTTTAAAGGGGCATACCCACGCTAATAAGAGGTGATGCCCGGAAATTCAAAAAATTCCCTAATTATTGGACTTCTGTACAGATGGGTCCTGGTCTGTAGGTGGCTTTGTAGAGGCCTTATCCGCTTGAGGATTCTGTACTTATTAGCGTGGGCATGATCCTTTAACTGAGTTAAAATATAAGCAGCATTACAAGTGATCTTTTATCGGTGAATTTTTCAAACATGACAAAAAGACAATTGGGCAGGGGCCTATTTCACTAATTGAAGATTGGGAAAGTTTCCATGGAAAATTGGAAAATGGAAAGTGGAAAATGGAAAGTGATAATTTTCTGTTTCACTAAACGAAAATTTGAAATGGAAAAAAAAAACTTTCCAGTTTTCTGTTTCACTAAAAAAATTTCACTTTCCATTTTCCAGTTTCCATTTTCCAATTTTCCATGGAAAATGAAAATTTCCCATAAAATAATTTTACATGAAAAGTCGAATTAAGTCATTTTTCTGTGCCACGAGCCCGTAATCAGAGTACAAACACACAATCGACCAAAATTAGTATTATTAATAAATCGTTGACACGTCTAATAGACTGCTGATTTTCGGGTGGTCCACTTGGATGTCCCCGACCCTAACCCCAATTCCTGGGTAGGTACCTCCTTGTCAGGTGAGTGTCCACCTGGGTGACCTAAAAATGGAAGTAAAAAAAATTAAGTTTACACTTAGTGGGACTAGAACCATGACGGCGACCCTTCCGAGCAACCCCTCCCAATTTAGACCAGGTGGTCGACCACTTGGTTTTCCGGTGGTCCACTTGGGATATCCATGTAAATCGCCACTCCAAATTTTTGAGTTACAGGCTCGAATCCTGGTTGGTAACAGACATTATTGTTTCTTTAATAACAATTATAAACTATTCTGTAAAAGACCAGTAAGCCTCAAAGTGGGTAGGGTAACCACCTGGTACCTCCTCTAGACCATTAAACCAAGTGGTCGTCCACTTGGATCAAACAATTTTTTACATTTTTCATGTTCCAAAACCTATTTTCTGGACTGATTCGGGCATGCTGAAGATGGTTTGATAATAGTGAAGTAAGGTTTTCTCGGATATTTTCTGAGTATTGGGGAATAATTGATTTTATTAAAACTCGATTTTACCAGAACTCAAAAAAATACTTTACAAAACGGCATTTCACCACTATCAACACCTGGAAAGTGTAATGGAAAGTGATAATTTTCTGTTTCACTAAACGAAAATTTGAAATGGAAAAAGAAACTTTCCATCATCAGCATGTCCGAATTAGTCCAGAAAACAGGTTTTGGAGCATGAAAAACGTAAAAAGAATCCACCTGGATATCCACTTGAACCACGGGTACCTACCATAGGTTTTGGAGTTTGAATGGTTGAAAACACAGTTTCGGTATTGTCAACCATGTTCAGCGTAAAATTTTGGCTAAGAAGCCATGTTTTACAATCCCATGTGAGAAACTAACATTTTCGTGATTTGGAGGCAGATGCCCCTCAGGATATGTACTTACCACGATATGGGTGTGTAATTAGTGAAATCGCCATTTGGTATTGACAAACCGTGTTCAGCCAAAAAAATTTTTACCAAAAGTTTTTTACCAAATGTGCCTTTTACCAAATATTTCTTTACCTTTTTCGGTACACCCCATTTTTTCTTGCTTGATCCTGAAATAGACGCATGTTAAAGTCAAAATGTGAACTAAAAAATGCTTATTCAGAATAGGAAAAGTCTTATTCGACAAAATTCTATGGAGCATTTTCGCTATTTGGGAAAAATCCATCAGGCATTTTTACCGTTTGCATTAATTACATAAGACATTTTTACCATTGGGCATTTTTACCGTTGGGCATTTTTACCGTTGGCATTTTTACCGTTGGGCATTTTTACCGTTTGGCATTTTGCCAAACGGTAGTTTGCATTCGGCATTTTCCTCATTGGCATTATGCCAAATGGTAAGAAGATCGCACCCCATTTTGGTATTGACAAACCGTGTTCAGCACATGATTTTAGGTAAGATAGTCTAGTTTTCTGACTTACTTGAAAAAAAATTCCAATTTTCCAAAAATTGTAGACCGAAGCCTCAGTCATCAATTTTCCATGGAAATTTTTCCAATTTTCCACTTTCCATTTTCCACTTTTCAAATAGTGAAACAGAAGCGGAAATTTTCCATCGCAATTTTCCACTTTTCACTTTCCACTTTCCATTTCCATTTTCCATTTTCCAAAATGTTAGTGAAACAGAAAATGACTTTCCATTTTCCATTTTCCACTTTCCATTTTCCAATCTTCAATTAGTGAAATAGGCCCCAGATCGTCATATCTATGTTACCTGCTATTTTAAGAAAAAATATGGCAAAAACCTAAAGGAGTGTGCTTACCAGTTGATATTCCTGCAGACATTCTGGCGGATGTACTTAGATTTTTTAGCAGAAA